>VZTH01005365.1:66970-124834 GCA_013397815.1 Aleadryas rufinucha
AAACCTAGCCATGCAAACCCAATACAACTTCTTTGGAAGATACTGCTGCAAAAGAGACTTGTGGACTACCTCTAGTATTATCCCTTCATGAATAGAAGCACAGGACTGGGAAAAGACTTGAATAAAATGCATGCCCCTCATTTAATCCATTATGTTTTCAAGCTAATAAAGTTTCATCTTCCTTTCTTTTAATGTTATTCTTTCTTCAAACCACTTGCCACAGTGTTTTTTTCTGTAGTAATCATACATTTTCAACTACAGGCTCTCTCAGAGTATGGACTGTGTGTGGGTAATGGCATCCTTTTGATTTCTGACTTTACGTTTCTTGGTAGTAACTTGTAACATTGCAATCCTGTGGTGCGTTCAGAATGGAATTTCGGTTAAAAAATATCACATACTAGGCAGTATTGAATAGGTGAAAAGGTCCCGTCTGAATATTTACAACGAAGAAAAGCAAGAGAAAGGATAAAAGGTCTGTTTTGAAGTTACAATTTTAGGCAATAATATTAAGAAGAGATAATTTTTTTTTAAAGTGTTAAAACGCTCCATGAGAGAATGAAAACAATACAAATACTGCTCTTTTAAACTTGGTTAAGTTCTTCAATAATACATATTAGAGAATGGCAGTTTGGGACAAGTAGAGGATTTGCCTGATCCTGTAGGTCTCATCCTCATGGGTTGTATGACTCTTGGTAGTATGAAGATGAACAAAGACCAATAAAGTGTTCAGGTTCCTTAGTTAAACTTCTACTAAGTAGGTATTGCTTCCCCAAAATTCTAGGTGCCTGTTCTTGGAATTCCACTTATATCCATATAGGTGATATATCCATCTAATTCCTCATATAATGGATGGAGAAGAGAATTTCAGAAAATTACCTACTCTGACTGATACCTTCCTCTTTTAATTAACTATTAAGGAAAGCAGGCATTTTTAGCTTTGTATATTCTTGTACAGTAAAAGAAATGGCATCATATTTCGTTGAAGAATTCTGAGACAAATCTAAGCATTGTCAGTCTCCAAGTAGAAAGAAAGAATATATTGTTTTAAAAAATCAGAAGAAAATTAGTGAGTTCATAAAAATGACTACATTTAAGTGATTAATGCAGCACATAAAAAACACCCCTCCTTATATTTTTGAGTTTTGGTACCTTGCTTACTGCATTTTTCCGGTCCACCATGCTGCAGGAGTTACCTGCTTTTAAACTCTATCTAGCTGATCATGTGCAGCCTCTTACCTCATCTTAGATGAGTCTCTTACGTACATTTCTATTTGGGTCAGTTCCTTTTACCTTTAAATTAGTAAAAATTCTTCACTGCAAACTAAGTTCTAAGGAATAAAACCTCACTCATCAACTCTCTTGTGTCCACCTTGTCACCTCCTACTCCATTCAGTACAACAGTCAGTTTTGTAGGTACCTCTTGTTCTTCTTGTACCTACAAGACACAATTTGTATTAGTGTGACTCAGCAGCAAACCAAAAACCTACTATTCTTACCATCGTCCCCTTGACTGTGAGCAGACCTGCCACCTCTTCACCCCCAGCTTTTAATATACCTAGCTGTATGGTTAAGCACGAAGGTGCTGGCTGTGTGCTTGGCTGTGGATTCCTTGATCTAGTTGTGCTGGAGAAATAATTAAGGATAGTGGTAAGACCATCCACTCTCAAGTAGCATTTTTGGTTTTGGCTTTGGATCCTTTGTGAACTTGAGGAAACTACTGTAATTTCAAATCCTTTGCATATGCTAGCAGAGTGAAAATGCATGGGATGAAAGATCTTGAAGAACAAAATTCATGTGCATTTTTAATTCAGGAAATTGTGAGATCCCTGTTTTTCTTCTCATCTGAATCAGGTAATTTGTTAGTTTTGACGTCTGTGCTTACTTTACTTTTCTGGTATCCCAAGAAAAGACTTTGTTCATCTGCAGATTGAGGATGTACATATATGTAAGACCTCAAATGAGGGAACAATAAAGCATTGATACCAAGAAAGGAATGTGTAATTGTCTGGTTTGTACAAATACAGCCATATCTGATCAGAATGGTTTTACTCATTTATGTGATCAAGTGCTTGAACTGTGTTGGACATACATACGTTCTATACATACATTGCATGAAATTCTCACATGTAACATCATAAGAGACACTGTAAGCACATGGAATTTATGAAGTAGAAAGTGTCAGACATTTTTATTTAATTAACTCAATGTATGAAACATATTAGACTGAAGAATTATTTCAGCATGGGTAAACTGCAGTCCTTTATTATTAAGCATTACTATCAAATTTGAAGGATGGCATGATATATGATTGTTATTAAAGCACAACCAGAAAGATAATATTTAGATTGTGTGTGGGTTTGTGTCTTATAAGTGGAATTTAGCTTATTTCAGAATAATAACACAAATTTGATAACAGACATTGTTTAGGTTGCAGTTGCACAAATGCTGCTGCTGTGGTTCTTCATTTCTGAAGTGTGGAAGAGATTTTTTTTTAAAGTGCTGATACAATTTAATTGTCTGAACTAAACATCCTGCTATGCTCTTCCTTTGCAAAAGAGGATGTCTTGTTTTCTTTGTGGGTTTTTTAGTGGGGTTTGTTTGTTTTTGGTTTGTTTGTTTTTTGAGTGTTTTTTTTTTGTGTAGGGGAGAAAGAGGTAGATGTGTCTTTATGTGCATGGGAGAAGTGTGGCCAGGGCAATCAGAAGCAGATTTCTACTTTAGTATAAGACAATCACACTATAGACTCCATTGACTGTAACTAGGGGCAGGTTTCAGCTGCCTGACTGTGGGAATGTAGTGCATCCATTTGAGATGCTATTTGGGACTTTTTTTTGGGAACATCTGTGTTGAAGGGGCTTGTGGTTTTAAGGTACAGAGTTAAGCAGCTGTTGTTTAGTTTGTTTACCAGTCACCAATCTCTAAAAAAACTATTTTAAATGACTGTGTTTCTGAAGAATCTAGTACATTACAGACTTTGCTGCACTCTCATGTCTAGAAACAGAAAATTTCTTACTTACTAATCCTCTTGACTTCATCATTTCAGCTAATGAATAAGGAAGGAAGTAAAATAAATAGAGCGATATTAGCTTGCCATAGTGGAAGCCTGCTAGTGCAGCTACTATTTTCCAAATAGAGAAGAAGAACATTGAGCAGCAGAGCAGTATATTTACAAGATTCTGAAAGTGCTAAAAATGAATAAGAGACAAAAGTTGTCTGACACTCTACTTTAACTTTCTTGCTTTTTTCCTAGAGCAGTATTTGTATTGTCATCTACTCCCTTTTTGTTTTCATCCTCTGCAAAGATTTAATCTGGAAATTTTATCTTTTGTCTCTCAAACTCTTGTCACTCTAAATCTCTCTTGTGTGAATCCATATTTGCTCTCCTTACAAATAAAATGCAAATCATATCCTTGCCAGAGCTAAACACTTATCTAAGTAAAATCAGAATAAATACTTGAAGGTTAAAACTGAGATTCACTCTAAGAAAATCACAGAATGCCACATTATTGTTTGGAGGTCTAAAACTTTATTTAAAAATGTCACAATTTCAGCTCATAGAAATATCCTTTTTCTGAATTAGGCTTTTTAGATACTTATTGTAGTGGTTGTTTCAGATCATAGAAGATGGCAAGAGTAATTGAACAGCAGATATTAGGGGTTTTATTTCTTTATGGTAGGTAGCATGTTGGATTTTGTAGGAGTAGAATGTGTGTGAGTTAAGATGAAGGATCAAGCCTGTTGGAGAACGCCTCCGGCAGTGGCGCAGTGATCTCTGCCAGGCATATGGAAGGTTTGCCGGCGATGCCGGGTGCGACAGCGGAGCTGACGAGGGGCCGCAGCCTCTCCACTGCTGGAGAGCGCGCGAGGGGAAGCGGAAGAGCTATTCATAGCCTGGCAGCGATGACACCACGAGCAATAAACAAGAGTGTTCCACTTCAGTCAAGAATTCAAAAGCCTTTTCA
Organism: Aleadryas rufinucha; assembly: GCA_013397815.1. Classification (NCBI taxonomy): domain Eukaryota; kingdom Metazoa; phylum Chordata; class Aves; order Passeriformes; genus Aleadryas; species Aleadryas rufinucha. Next base: position 70,933 of record VZTH01005365.1, read on the forward strand.
TGAACTTAATTAAGAACTTTTCTGACAGCGGGGACATAATAATTGTCTGTTGCAACCTCGAAGAAGGAAATCAAAGGAACTCTGCTGAAATTCAGGATTTGCAAGCAATCGACTTTTCTACCTGCCAACATCTGAAAGCTAAAAATAGGAAGTGGGGTGAAGGAAGGATTTCAGAATTGTTTCTAAGGAATTTCCCAGCTGAAGACTTTGGGATTTAGCTAAGGAACATTAGCAGAAGAAAATAAGGATAGAACACAGTGAAGCATTTTGCTGCAATTAATAGATGTATTTTTTTGGTGAAAGTAAAATAAGTCTTAGTTGTGTAAATTTTACTGTGATTCACATTACCTCGAGTTTTTGAGAGGAGGGGGGTAGAATAGTTACATTAGAATAGTGAGACTTCTTTCTTAAGGAGGGACAGTTGATTTTTTCATGACAAGAATGTATTATGTCTGACTTTGAAAATTTTTCAGTAGTACAGATGATCACAGGAAAAGCAGACACCTGACTGGCCAAGAGAATTAAGGGGTTTTTTTCCCATAAGAAATTGATTTCCACTTTTCATTTTTCATTTTTATTTTAATTTTTATTAAATACTTAAGTAGAACTCTTCATCTGTAAGTCCTGTGCATCATAAAATGTAAGTTAATTTTTGTACTTTAAAAAATTTCAAATGTGCTTACTAAGAATAGGAAAGATTTTATGTGAAGGAAAGTTTTTATGTAATTCTTTGTAGACACTGCAAAGAAGAAAATCAGAATCACACAGAATCACCAGGTTGGAAGAGACCTTCAAGATCACTGAGTCCAACCCATGGCCTAACACCACCTCAACTAAACCATGGCACTGAATGCCACATCCAATCTTTTTTTAAACACATCCAGGAATGGTGACTCCACCACCTCCCCAGGCAGACAATTCCAGAACTTTATCACTCTTTCAGTAAAAAACCTTTTCCTGGCATCCAACCTAAATTTCCCTTGGCGCAGCGTAAGACTGTGTCCTCTTGCTCTGTCAGTTGCTGCCTGGAGAAAGAGACCAACCCCCACCTGACTAAAAGCACCTTTCAGGTAGCTGTAGAGGGTGATAAGGTCACCACGGAGTCTTCTTTTCTCCAGGCTGAACAACCCCAGCTCCCTCAGTCATTCCTCATAGGGCTTGTATTCCGAGCCCTTCACCAGCCTTGTTGCCCTCCTTTGGACTCATTCAAGTGTCTCAACGTCCTTCCTGAACTGAGGGGCCCAGAACTGGACACAGCACTCGAGGTGCAGCCTCACCAGTGCCATGTACGGGGGAAGAATGACTTCCCTGGTCCTGCTGGCCATATTTTTGGTATTTTTCAGAGATGAAAATACTGGTGTAAGACTTTGGAACTTTCATTTGCTTGCATTCAACAGTATCCTGTCAAGTTTAATACGTAATATCTTCCAGGGAATGTGATATTTTAACTGAGTAACTGATACCTACCTTAGGAATGATGCTGCACCAGCTGCCTTTATTCATCTGTCTTTATTCCTTATAAACACAAACTGTTCAGAATGATAAGGTATGAAATACAGGGAGTTGGTAAGAGATACCAAATAAATAATTTTGGAATGTATTTCAGACAAAAGATACCCTAAGGAAGATGCTGGCCCTTCTTCAGATGTACAAAAACTAGCTAAATTTTTCTTTTTGTACACAGGGAAAAATGGAAAGGTATATTTTTGTCCTGTGAGGACGAGAAGTCATTTCTGACTTTGATAGTAACCAAAGAAAACTTGAGACATCACTTGCCTCTGATAAAGATTTTAAAATAAATAGGCCTGAATTATTTGTGCAGAAGAAGACTAAAGACTTGGCTGCAGAAGTCTCTGGCTGGTTGATGATCTTTTTTCCTTTGTTAAATGTTGGGAGTTAGGAAAATTCTATAAATTTATTGGACTCCTGACATTGAGGCAATATTCAAAAGGGGCACTTGGATGGCCACGGAGGCTGTTGGACCATTAAGCCTGACATTCACCCTTGGCATTTGTAATACAGCATTTGGAAAAAGGATAAAGGAAGGACACAATTCTTCGGGCATTATATTTTTAAAGCTTGTTGAAAGGTTGCAAAAGGTTCCGTTAAGAGCTACAATAATGTTTCAGATGCTGGAGAAACTACTTTGCAGTGGAGGATTTAGAGATTTCAATCTATTTAGTTTATCACACAGGAGATCAAGAGGTGACTTAATTATAAAGTGTAAACACTTTCATACACACACAGTATTCACCACTAAAAGCTTTTTAATCTAGTGGTGAAAGGCAGAATAAGCACTGAGGGATGGGAGTTGAAGTGACTGTCCTTGGAAGCAGGGCATGCATTTTTAATGGTGAGTGTGATTCACCTAGTGGGTGTTGGTCTCTCAGTATTCTCTGAACAAGACTTGCTTCTTATCTTAAAGTTAATGCATTATACAGCTTCAGATCCCATCAACACAGTGTTACACACTTCCTGAACTCCAGGACTTAGATAATGTTTTTTTTAGTTTTGTTTTCTTTATCTTTTTAATTTTTTTTAAATTTTTATTCTTAATTCCCCTAGAAGACACAGAAGGGGCCATTTTTATTACATAAACTAGAACTAAAGCTTTTGATGTCACCATGTTGCAAAATTGTTAATGAGCTGATATTGTACATCTTCCTAACTCAGGAACAGTTTTCCTAAAAGCACTAATTGGTGTTTTATGGTCTAGTAAAGACAATTTACCTAAACTTAATGCTTTAATATATTTAATTGGGTGATGATAATATTTCCAACATGATGGTTGCAACCACTCCATTATTTCTCAGCCATCAGTCACACCATACCACCAATCATAACTCCCTGGTAATCAACTAGGTAATGACACAAAGTGTGCAAAGCCATGCTTCCACACTCCTCCAGTCTAAAGTAGTAATCTTTTCAGTCTCCTGACAGTGTAATGGTTTGGCTGAGGAATCCATATCAAATACCAAATAATCCCCCATATGACTAGATCTAACAAAATTACGTAAAGTAGGATACCTAGTGGATTTTGGTTCAAAGTTCTTATCTAGGGATATTATCATTTGAGCTCCTAACACTCGGCCTCCTTCCAATTTTCCTCACATATTTTTGGTCTTCTAATGACCTGTGACATAGATAAATTACAATAGCAGTGGCAGTGAGCACAGGCAGATAATCTAGTACACCCAAAAATCGCCTACATCTCAGTCCTCATCACAGAAAAATAGGTCCTGTCTGTCCTTCAGTGTACCATAACCTAAGTCACCTCTTCCTAAAGTGCTAGAAACGGCATTTCACATGGTGCAATCCTAGCAGGAAGTTTTTTGAATATACACATATTATTGGTCATGCCAGGATATTATTTTGATAATCTTGGCAATATATTTAGAGAAAAAAAAAGGTGTGAGTTGCTGCTACTCAGAGATACTTACTCCTTGTCTGTTTTCAGGTAGGAAAAGTACTGCTTTTCATCAGCCAAGTCAGATTTTTTTGCCCCATCATTAAATATAACAAATTTGTCTGGCCAATTGTACCTAACTTGTTACTTTTTGTGAAGCTGGCATGTGTGAGGCCACGTCAGTGGCATGGTTGGATAATGTCAGTGTTCTGGGTCCAGCTCACGTCTCTGCTGTCCTGGCGATAGACCAAAGCGTGGTGCAATGCACAGATGGCTTGGTAGGTGATTTTCTTTGAAACATGGAAAAACTCTCAGTATTTGTACTGTTGGCCAGCTCCAGGAATTTTCATGAGGCCTTCAGATTTTCACTTCTACTTCAGAAATGCACTGTGGATGTTCGGATTATAGCTGATAGAAAGAAAATTTTAGTTGTTCCACTTGGGTGGAGAGAGCTGATAAGAAATCATCATCCATTTTGAAGGATCTCACTCTAGATACCCATACAGCTTCACTCTTCATTATTCTGTTCAGCTTTTGGAGAATATGGTACAATGTGCTGGATAAAAATGTCACTTGAGCACTCTTGACACACAGCTTTGGATTTTAAATCACGTATCCCAAGTAAAGAGAGTTTTAAAAAGAGAGTTAAAGAGAGTTCTGTGCCTTTTAAAACATGGCACAGAACAAGACTGCAAAATAGTGGTCGCATTCTGTGACTGTTCCATGTTGTTGTGAAAAATCTGTGGTTTTGGCAGAAGGGCAAGTCAGTGTCATCAAAACGACGAGAACTCTGCTTAGAGACTGCTGGCTCAAGCAACAAGAAAGCCTGATGTAAAAGACTGATATTCTTCCTTTACATCTAGCTCCATCTGGAAATCCATTTTCAGGTTAAGAAAATACTGAGTTATGACAGGAACTAAATCTTTACAGCTTTTGGCTCTGCAAAGGGTTAGCCAAGGGGAATGAAATACCTTTTCCTACTAGAGAGTAAGTAGGAGACTGATGCTATGGTTACATCCAAGTACTCTGGAACAAATTCTGACTTGGTCACTTGAAAATTTTCTGTGCTTTGTCTATGGACACAGTTCCACTGGAGTATCAGCTTTGTACCTGGAACCCTCTGTGGGACTGAACCAAATTTTCTGAAGGTTTGAGCTTATGGCATGTGATGGCTCAGCCACCTGTGGTGGTCCAAAATTATCAGGGAGCCTGAATCTCTGTGACTGCACACTGCTTAGTAGGCTATTGTGAGAACCACTATGGAACAGCAGAAAAATACTAACCAAGGAAAACCTTTGGAGAAATGTCTCTCTGCCAAATTTATGGGTACTTCAGAGTAGCAGGCAGAATCATAAAACAGGTTAGTAGACTTTATGCAGTGTTTCCCAAGGGACACTCACTCCTGTTATTTAAGACATTATTGGTTTAAAATGAGCCTTAGGGGTTTTCTGCTAGGACTTAAATGGTAAATAAGTTGGCAGAAGCTTTTCTTCTCCTAAAATCATGCCTATGATGAGTATGACTCCTCAGGAGAGAACTGCAGTGGGTCTGCTGGATGTGATGAATGAGTGTGTGGTTACTGAAGCATCCCTCTTGATGTCCTTCTGCTATGTTGTCCAAATGGCATTTTTCCAATATGCATTATTATAGGAATAAAATCCCTATTTTGAAATGTTAGCAGTACTGAACTGTGTGGACTAAATTTTTTTATGGGAATGTCTTTTCATAAGAGTTTGGGCATAAATCGTAGGCTTGGGAATCAATCAAAATGTTGATAGGTACAGGAAGGAAATGAGAAGAAAACCTGAAATTGGATGCCATGTTTTTCTTTAGGCCTTGCTGTGGAAATTTAGATCAAAGAAAAAATAGTTTACACTAATTTTGGACTTGTGCTTTCTACTCAACAACTTCATCAGGTGAGACAGTTTGGCAGAAAATTTTTTTGATAACACTGATTTATTTCTTAGCTTGTACAATCTCGATGAGCATCCAGAAGCTGGGATGCTCATCACAAAAGAGGCTCCATTTTTCTACTGAGAATAATTTCAAACTCAAGACAATTTTCTTAAAACAGTTATGAGCCATGATATTCTGGATAAAAAGTAGGCAATAAAAATGTAGAGAAAAATGCTATTGGTTTTCTTTCACAAATAGTATTCTTGAGAACATTTAACTTCAATAGAGAGTATGTTAAAAGAAGATATTAAAATAAATCATAAATATGAAGAGCCTTGACATTTTTAATTTTACCATGTGCTATGCTTAAAGCATAAAAGAAACCAGTTAATGTTCTCCTTTTCTAATTTTCTAATTCACTAAGATGCCATATGCTTTTCATTTGTGTTTACTTTGGCATCCAGAAGAATGAAGAGAATTAAATAATGCTGGAGACAAGCTTAATCATTATCTTGTGTTTAAGCACTTTGATGGTATATTTAAAATAGATGTGTGAGCCTTTTTTGTTCCTTGTAATATGGAAATTATAAAGGAAGGTGAACAGGATGATAAATTAGAGATGCTCTCAGCAAGGCTGTTAAATTATTTTTAGGTAGAAGACATACTGTACACACTGAGCCTCAGCTGAATATAATTAATTTGAAACGTTATCACTGTTGTGCTTGCAGTCCTATTGTATTTTTTTTCAGTTCTGCATCTTGCTGGCTCCTATCACACCCCTCACTGTGAGATCTTTTCCTGTTTTGCACGTGTCCTGTTTGTTACCACCATATGGTAGTTAGAATTTCAGTAGCTTTGCTCTGTTTACAGACCACTGTGCTTTGTCATATTTTTGCTGCTCACCCTGTATTGCCATCTGATACCTATCATCTGTTTAACACATTGGATGCCAAAAATATTCAGATTTCTCTTTTTTTTTTTCCAAATCCATGTATGAGAAAGACTGTTTCAGAATGCTGTTTTGATAAGCATTGCTCCAAAGTAATTTCCTGTTATGTTGAACCAGGACCCAGACCTTTCAACTTTTCAAACTTTTTACCAGGTGCCAGCTGACTGAAGGGGTGTATTCCAGCACTGAGGATATTTTTTTTTTTTTTACCTTGTGTGCATTGTACTGTTTGTAGCAGACAATAGGGTGTTTAAACATCTTTTCCCACTGTGTGATTGTAGCAAAACCAATATTGTCAGAGTATAGCGGGGTCTATTCTTACTCTGGTTGCTAATTACAATTTAGATAGGGTTGCATTAAGGAACTGTTTTTTAAATTGGTTCAGTTGGATAAATGGGCTTCTCTTTCACTTTCTTTCTCATGTGTTGCTTCATTAATATGTCTAGTGGTTAATAGTTCTGTATTCAAAACAAGAGAGCTAAATACTGGTACCTGTGCGTGTGAGATTTTGTGTAGGTGCAAATCTGTGCCTCACTTTTAAAAACTTTTCCTTAAGACTTTCATTAACCTTTTTTCCTCATTCTCCAATCCTTAAATTGAGCTTTTCTTCTGTAGCACCCTGCCTCCCCACCCCCATCCTCTTCCCCCTGCCCTGCTCCTTTCTTGATTTTTGTACTTTGTTTTATGTGACTTCCAATTATTCTCTATGTTATGGCTGGTTGGTTGCGATATGATGACCATCCCTGGAAAAAAAACCATGCCTGCAGTAGCATATTATGTGATTCAGTAAATTAATTCAATAAATTGAAGAGAACACTATTTAATTCTCTTTCACGTCAGTCTGAAAACAGATTAAGTTTTGTCTGTTCACAAAAATTTGATTGTGGTGAAGTTTAGCTTAAATAAATGATGTTTGTATTCCATAATAAAATGAAACTGAGGTTTTTGAAGAGAAAATAAATCAAGTTACTCTTTACTCATATCTTTAATGTATTTTAAGGGACGTTTGTTGGCAGAGCCACTTCACAAAATAGTGGTTTACTGCAGAAATTTCCTATGGAGCTCAGAGACTCCTACTCGGAGGATCACTCTGTGGCATTGAAGCATTGTTATGCCACCACAAGCTGACATAGGTCAGCTCATTCAGGAGACAAGCTCTGTGTCTGTTATACAACATGGGGAAGAGAGGGTGATGGATGAGATTCAGTAATATTTAAGTGATCAGTAATACTGGTGATGAGCAATATTGAAGTAAATGGGAAAAATTAAGACATCACTTAGTCAGTTGATAAGGAAAAATTTTTTAAGGAACTTTCCAGCAGTCTTTTTAGAAGTTTTTATAAGAGAAGATTGTGTCTAACATACTTAAGGGCTTGTTGTTTTAAATAAGCAACTGTGTATGAAAATTAGTTGTATCTGCAAATGCAGTAACATAGAAGGATATGCCCTGTAATGTTGCAAATGGTACTGGCATAGCTGGGTGTCTCTGGGAACTTTGTTTTCTGCCATACACCTGCACTAAAACAGTTCTCTGTTATGATACATAAAGAAAACATAGATAATGAAAACATTTCACTGAAAGAACAAAGGCAAACTAACCTTGATTAATTGCCTTTAATATTTTTATCAGTCTTTTCTTCGTGTCAGAGTAAGACCTGATTTAATAATTTAAATAAGCCTTGCATAAAACTTATTTATTTAAAAAAAAAAATTGTTTGGTGGATAGGTGTTTGTCTCTGAAATAGCTGGGAAGAGAGGAATCTTGATCTTACTTCCCAGTTTAGTAGGGGTTAAACTGTAAGAGTATTGTGAATTGAAGTGATGGTGGAAGATGGTCTCCTTGTGGTTTGATAATGTGGGTAGACAGAAGAAAATTTCTCAGGCCTCTTTTTACAGTGGATCTTATGGAGCCTATTAAGCTGACAAGTTTTCAAGAACTAAAATTCAGTTTTAAAGCAATCTCTGTAGAAAATCAAATTCAGTTTTCAAATGATCTTTGTAGCAAATCATGTTATTTTGATTTTGAGTAAGAAAAGCCTTTTTTTATAAGGGACACATATTCCTGATAAAGTCACATACAAGCAATATTTGCACCTTGTACTATGCTAGAACTTTATATCTTAAAATACCTGGGTTTGACACTACTGTTGCAAGAGATGCTCAGACTCACACTTCTGCTGCAGTCAAACCCTCTTCTTCAGCTTCTGATTCTGCTACTGCTTTTTTTTTTTTTGCTTTTTTTTTTTGCTTTTTTTTTTCCCCCACCCATGAGCATTAATGCAGCTGTGTGGGGTCAGATTTTCTTTCTTTTGGTCATGTCTAACCCCACTGAGTTTCCTGGGCTGGTTGACTGTGTGGTTGCATAGGTATTGCTGTCCCTTGGTCATTATGGCTGTTTTTTCTGCAACAGGTATTGCATGAATAATGGCCAATAAAATAATATAGCCATTTACCTATGCAGTTTTGTTGCATGAGTAGTTTCAGCAATCTTTAAAAAGCTGAATATACTTATAGCTCCTCTGTTTATTAGGTAGAAAACGCTTGACCTGAATGCGTGTCTTAATGGTGCAGTAAGACTGGGAGTGTAACACAGTGACATTTCTATAGCTTTTTAAGTGGTTGCGTTTGGTAAAGTTCAGGCTGCTAACAGCTCTGTGTGTATGAATTCATGAAACTTCTTGAACTTTCTCACATGGAATTGGTGACAACTCTTCAGAGCAAACCAGCTGCTCTCCTGCTGCACTGTCTGTGTTAGGAGAGCTGGGTGGTGAAGAAATTAAACAGGAAAATGCAGCAGAGCTGTGGTGGTTACGTGGGATGACTGATACTGGCGAGGGTGCCCACAGAGGTAAGAGGTGTGTAAGAATGGCCATACTGATTAAGACCAAAGGAAGAGGCATTGACACATTTTAGGGTGTTGTCACCACTCTTCTACTGGCTCCAGTCAAACTGTCACTTTGTCAATTGAGTTTGAGCAGAAGGCACTGATTCCTTCAGTACTAAATATATCTCAACATGTAAATGCTTTTTAATACAAGACACGCACAGTTTCTTTCTGAATTCCTCAGCTATGCCTTTTTTAGTACTATTAGTGTTGTTTGCTTCATTCTCTGGTTTCTCATTTTTACCTCAGAAAGGATATCGGTCATTTGGGAGGAACTGTGGGAAGCTGGAATGTAAATTCCTTATTGTAGATATTGCACATTTTTGACTCACAGTTCTTCAGTTGTGTAAGGAAGAAGTCTGCTTGTGGGCTGTAGTTATTTTTAAAAACCCCAACAAATAGAAGTATATGAAAATAAAGTTTTTCTATAATCTACATTAGGAAATTTTCCAGGAAGATGAAAAATTACATTTTATACAAGTTATTTAATGAGCTCGTTTATATGCTTGCAGAAAACCTGCCCTAAGTAAAATGTTAACTAGAAAATGAGAGTTCCTGCTGGTGAAAAGGCACCAGATAAGAGCCCTGGGAATAAAGCTGCAGCCCACACCACTTTGCCGGTGTGTCTCTGCTCTGATGTGATGAGCAGGGGCACTTTCTAAACAAGGTGTGGGATTTTTTGCATCAGCCTGTTCAGAGTTGTGAGGATGCTGCCAGGTAGTATGTGCTTGATAATAGATTATAGGAAGGAACTGGAATTAAGGTAACTTGTATAGAGGGCAAAAGTATCTGCTATATGTGAACAACTTTCCAGTGGTGGTGGCCAAGTCTAAGTTTCTGTGTGAAGTCTGTAAGTGAAACCTTTGTCTTGGCCAAGTCTGAATTTTATCATGATTCCCATAATAAAATGTTTCATGGTTTTGCTGTTCCCAGGCTGTTGTCACAGACCTATAGGAAAATACTAACAGCATTAAAAACACATTGGACATGTGGAAAGCTATAAGTATATTGCCTGAAGGCTGGAAAGCAAAAAGTAAATTACTAGAATCATAACATGATTAAAAGAAACTTAAAAAATTGACTTTAGGAATTTCTGAATCATGTTGGGAGATTGGTGTTGCCATCTTGCCTGGAAGCATTTGTCATGGACTGTAACCCTTCTGAGTGGGGGTTTCCACATGTGAAGAAAAAAAAGGCAATCTTTGCCACAGGGGCAGTCTGCACTGTAAGTATTAGGTAAATAATAGAATAATAAGAACAAACAGGGGAGCCTGTATTGCCTGGCCTGTTAGGTAAAAGTTTTAACATACTTTTGACATATCTAATTTTTGTCCAGATCTTTGCAGGCATCAAGGTGAAGGAGAGTTTTAAGGAGGTTAATGTGATGACGGTGTTGTTGCTAATACTCCCATGTTAGAGGCAACAAAGGGAAGTCCTCAAAGACCAGGTTGGATGGGACTTTTAGCAACCTTTTCTAGTGAAAGGTGTCCCTGCCCATGGCAGGAGGCTTGGAATTAGGTGATCTTTAACGTCCCTTCCAACCCAAACCATTCTGAGATTCTTGCTTGAAAGTTTAACTCAAGCAGAAGCATCTCAGTACTGAATGAGAACTCATAGGCAAGATGGAAATAGGCTATCAAAGTCTTTGAAGGTGAAGATAAGCCATTTATGTTTTATGCAGTAGAAAAGCAGATTCATTGGAAGAATACAAAGGGAGAGGTAAAATAAATTAAATTATATTTATTGCAGACTTGTGATTTAGACTATCAGACTGACAGGCTTGCACTGGCAGGAAAAGGAATTGAGGGATGAGCTGGTGATAGCTGAATGTTTAAGCTAATCAGATATGAAATAAGCTGAACTTTAGTGGGGTTTTTTTTGTTTGTTTGTTTTGGGTTGTGGAGGTTTTTTTGGGTGTGTGGTTTTTTGTTTGGCTGATTTTGGTTTGGTTTGGTTTTAATTTGCAGAATTAGTCCCCACAACTTATACAACAGTTTAGGTGAAGGTCTAAGTAGGTCTGAGTCCAGTGTGTAGCACAGTGGTTATTGGTCCTAAGTGGAAAACAGAATGGAGAGGGTGATAAGCTGTGCTGGAAGTACAAGGAAATTTCTATTTCAGTTTATGAAGTCTGGTGTACAGGTACCCTTGACAGAGTCAGTATCTATGCCAAACACTTCAGTTTGGAGAGAAGGAGAAAAATGTGAGGTAGAGAGACAGACCTGTGACTTACAAGCATGGTGAGCTTTGTGTTTGCACCAACAAAACAGGGAGGAAGAAGAGATCTTGGCATGTGGAGAAGAAAGGGCTGATGCCCAGCAGGATTCAGGTGATTGCTGGTGAGGTGAAAAATGTCATGGGTGGCAGGTGAACACCAAGTTGAGAGAAAATGGAGTAGATCCATAGTTGTGTGTTGAGTGAACAGGGGAGAATGAAGAAAGCTTCAGGCCAGGTAAAATCTGAGATTTTGAGGAATATTTAGTGTTTTTATTATAGGATATAGAACACGCTATAATATGTGTTGTCTATGATAATTATTTTGATATATTTATTTAAAAATGTGTAGGAGCAAGAGACAAGACCTACAGGAAATGCGATTAGCGGAAGGTCAAATGGGTGGTAGGTAAAGTTGCAGAAAAGTAACAAGTTGGACGGTAGGAAACAGCGAAGGGATTAGAAACAGTCAGTATGTGCAGGGGAAAATGTGGATATGGAAGCAGCTAACTCTACCATTTGAAGTGCTTTGATTAATGCTTGCATTTCTTTTACAGAAACGTGGCCTTTTTTTACCTCTGAAGATAAGTTGATTAATCATATTGCTACCTGTTCCACAGCTTACAGAAACCATGTCTTGCTTGTCTTTGGTTCTTAAAACAGCAGTTCACACTGAATAAAAATATACAGTAATAGCATTAATATAGAAATATTAACATCCAAATTCACTCAGAAGTCCAATATTTTGCAATATGAGTACATCCAGCAGTTATTTCAACTTTAAAAAATAACCAAACCAGGTATTGCTCATGCTAAAAAAGCAGCACACCCCAAACGTTCAAAAATATCCTGGACTTCAAATAGGCTAACACAGTAACATTGCTACATCAAGAACTTGAGAGCTTGAAGAGTTAGATATGTTGCTTACTATTCAACCTTAATTTGTCCTACCTGTACAGAGGGTATAAATTTTAATAATGGATTTATATGTCATGTGATGATTACTGAAGTAACCAGAAAATATATCTAGACTTCCCCACTCAACTTCAGCTGTTCTTCTAGTCAACGCATGCTAGATTCCCCATAAACTCCTCATTTCCCTTTACTCAGACAAAACTATCCACAGCAACTTGCTAAAATTGCCTGTCTTGACTTTGTTGTTTAAAGTGTGCATTCCCAAAACCCAGGACAAGTTGATGGCTTTTCCTGGCTGAGGTGCTGGTGGGGCTGAGGCCAAAGCCGGGTGCCTCTGGAAGCAGCTCCGTGAGATGGATGCCTGCAGTGCTGGCAGACCAGCAAAGGCATCCGGTGACACTCCCAGCTTTACGGAGCAGCTGAACAGCGTTTTTCAGGTCACAGCTTCAAAGTAGCTGCTTGAGGAATGCCAGGAGGTTTTTAGCTCTAGCTGTTGCCTTCGTGGGCATATGAAATATTGCCGTTTGCACTTTTAATTATTTATTTATCATAAAAAAAGAATTCTAAGAACAGAGCTTGGTAAAACGCCTGCTTATCTTATGGAAAAACTTGTCTGAGCTCTGTGTGATGATGTGTTTGTGTGGCGTGGGTGAACAGGACAAAATGCTGCATTTTACTAAGCTTTTTTTCATACATGCAGTAGCTGCTGGTGGATGGTTACTTAAGGCTATGTCACTTAGAAGGCGGCACTTTTTCTACTAACGTGAACTCATGACAGGGCATAATATTTTTATAACATTACATCAAGTGTTTAATTTCAAGACTGAACCATTTGAGTTGAACGCGGAGAGTGAAAATGCGATCTGCATTGCCATCTACTGGATTTCTAAGGAAGTACAAAATATAATTTCATTCTACATTTAAAGTCAGTTAGAATGTAACTGTGCGTGAAAGAGACACAAATCTTTATCTGTTTTTTTTTAAATCTGTGCAGACAGAGCATAAATATGAAAATTGACCATTTTTAAACTTTCTACTTTTTTTTTAGATAGGTATTTAAAACAACAAGATAGAATTTAAAACATTTGAATTAATTAAAGCAGCAAAAGAAGCAATAATATAGTCTTTTTAAAGTCTTGGATTTTAATTTAAATAATTAAAATTGTAAGAAATTCAGTAATAAGAATATAAAAATACATCTTGGTCCAGCTCCAAAGAACCCAAGAACATAAATGATAATTTCTCTGTGGCTTGATGTAACATTTCTTGATCAGTCACTGCTATAAATGGCCTCAATGTCCATTGTTTTTCTTCCTAATGATATCAGTGAGCTGTCTGAAAGGTTTAAGTTACGTAAGGTATTTACTACAAGTGTTCTCCAAGGCTTACAGTTTTTGCTAAGTATATGAAGATGTGAGTAAAGCTTTGAAGAATTGCCTATCAGTAATTTTTTTTACTAGTTTACACTGTCAAAGTAAAACACTGAATATTCAAATGAAAATATGGTACATGTAAAACACAGCTGAAGCAGGTTTTTTTGTGAAATGCCTTTGAAAAAAAAAAGAAAGGAGGAAGCCATCATGTTTTCTTGGAGAAAAAACACTAGCAACCTAAACATATGTTGAGTTATATGTATATTGTAGAAGTGAATGGGTTAAGTCTTTCACTGTAGACATGCAAACTGTGTATTGGTTTTTGTGCGCTGTGGGTGGTGATGCTGACCTCTCATGTACGTGCGGTAAAGTGCCGAGGCTGATGTGCCTCTCCAAGCAGCTCAGTCTCTTCCAGTATTTTAGCAACAGAAGAGTGTGGTTTAGTCATAGGAGATGTGATGTGCCCAAAGATTCTCCCATAGTGGGATCTTTTTTTGATCATGCATATGTGCCACGCGTGTGAGTGTGAAACAGCAGCAGCCTCCCCAGCCACGTCAGCTCGTGTGGATGCAGCTCTTTTGTTAACAGTGGTGGGAGGTCTGCACAAGTGAAGTATTGCAATAATGTCTCAGAGGAAGCTAATCCTTCAAGTGCTATTCACCTTGGTAGCAGAACCAGATGCATGTTCAGGTGCATGATGCAAAATCATATGGATATATGCATATATCCCTTTTACACAGCTGTCTGGTTGCTCTTTCTGTCAGAGGGGATTGAATTGGTATCTGCCTCAAGGGTCTGCCAAGCCATATACTTTTATTAAGTCTTTAGCCTAACCTTTAGGTCCTTGTCTACATTAAGGAATATTTAATAGATTTAAATTTTCCTTGCATCTGATGAAAATGTGCTCAATAGCCTGGAAGTTAAGGAGCAAATTGAAACCAACCATCTGTATTTTAGCTCCATCTTAATACTTAATATACTTCTATATACAGCAAAACTATTGAGAGGGATTGCTGCTGCCATTACAGAATAGCCAGAGATACAGAGATCCAGCTTTTTCCTCGAAAAGGTAGGAAAGGTAGTTAAAAAAAGAGCTAATTGAACCAGACCTGCTGTGAGCTGGGTAAGATTCTTTCTGCTCTGTGAAATGTGCAGTCATTTTCTCCAATTCCATTCTTGCTGTAGATGAAATGTCAGAGTTTCCCCAGTGTGCCATGTATGATATGCAAGATAAAGGTGTCAAACCCCTCATAGTAAAATGTGTGTTACATGGATGCAGAAATTAACAAATCTATAAACAAGTGATACTTATTTATAAAGAAGTTCAGTCTCATCTCATTTAAGTTTTGCCCAGTTGGTAGCATGTTCATCTACCCCTTGGTGCACACAAAAAGACAAAACATAATTGTATTAATACTCTTCATAAGCTTGGTATGAGATAGAAAAAATTCAAATGTAGACAGTCTAATTGGAAAAGAACAGGAAGAGGGGCAGTGCTTGCCGTTATCTTCCCTTTCCACATTAGTGAACAGCCAGGGCTTTTGGTTTTACTTTAGTGGAGGAGAACTGAAATTAGTTTCCATGGTTTCATTTTTTAATAGAATATTTGATGTAGTAAGAAATTTACCTACAGACCTCTCCATTATTCATTGCATTCTTTAAGCTGGTTATTACAAAAAAAATCCTGAATGTCTTCAGTTGTTTTTATGCATTATAAGTGAGCAGCTGTGTAAGATAAGTTAATTCACATGTGTAATCCAGTTATATGGCCAAAAGTATTAAGTTTCTCCAGTATTTTGCCTGATTCTTTGACCTACTTTTCTCGTCTTACTCAATACTGCAAAGGTTTTCTAGCAGGTTAGTAAAAAAATAAAATAAAACAAAACCCCTTGCTGCTCCTGCCAAGCTTTTTATTAGCATAAAGCATCAAGTATAATGCATCATGTTTGTAGTTAGGGAGGATAGATTATTTGGCTGCTTAGCTTTCGCTGTTGCTGCATTCTCACTAGAATGCACCCATGTGAAGTTACTGGTTTTAGTGTGAGAGCTGGTTGATGTATGTATTTACAAGCAATAATATTCCTGTCCAACTGAATTATGTGTATTTCACCACAATTCCTGTGAGTTAAGTTGAACTGTCATTTTTTAGGCTAGAATGTTAAAGTAAAAATGTTAAAGTAAAAATATCCACTTCACCAAAACAGCATACAAAGAGCACTGATTACTTATGTCTTAAAAGTCCAGACAAGTTCACCACACACGCACCACATACACACCCACACACAAAAGCCCACAGAAACATGGAATTGTGTCACTAAAAATACTCTGGTTAAGTGGTGTGAGTCTCAGTGTTAGTTGAGGAAGTAGGTAGCTCAAAGCAGGGAGCAGAGATAAAGGATATCACCAAGACCTCTATGGACAACACACCTACTGTTTCCATTTATTAAACTCAATATTCCCTGTTTCTATTCATGATCTGTGTAGCTACTTATGATATTTTAAATGTTATCCATGGAGATGTAGATTTGAAGCAACATCTGGAAAAGCCTGGGTTCTACATAGCATGGTACAAGTTGTGCCCTGCTGGACTCTCCTCCTTAGGCTGTCTGAGGTCTTTGCCCAAGCTCATGACAAGGTCAGGAATTGCGGTGCTGTCCTGCTGCACCTACAGAAATGTTTCTTTCTTGTATGATTTGATGACTAATAAGATAGTTAACAGCTAAAATACAATCCTTTTAGGTTAAGTTTCTGGGGGGAGTAAATGAAACTTCATGGCAGCTGAGCTTGGTGCTGCTTTAAATACGATGATCCAGCTCTTTACTGATCCCTTTAATTTCTGGCTTTGGGAGCTCATATCCTACACTCCTCCCAGGTCTCCAGAAGCAAAATTATGGGAAAATAATTTTTTTTTCTTTTTTGGAGGAGAATTGATTTTCTGTTGATTCAAGTTCAGGTTCATCGGTTAGGCCTCTGAGAGGGAACTGGTGAACGTTTAAATTGGTGGCTAAGAAGCAGTTGCAGTATGCAGCCAGGATCGGGAGAGTGTCTGGATTGCCCCTTTTGGAAATGCCCGGAACTTTGGATAGTTTCCTTCTGAAATGTCGTCTTTGCCAGGAAAGTTTCATGGAAACAAACAGGAGAACATTTTTTTCCTCAGGGAAAATATAATAATGATAAGAAAGATTTTATCACTAAGCATTTTATTATTATTATTATTATTATTATTATTATTATTATTATTATTATTATTATTATTATTATTATTGTTATTATTTTTCCTGAGTTACAGTAGGGGGAGTGAAGGTCAGAGGGTTGTGTTCTCTTCCCCAAGCTGTGACTAGGAGGTGGGTCTGTTGTGTAGCATCATGCTTAGGCAATTGGTGGGCATAGGGTCAGTGTGTTTGTTATTTGGGGTAGCTGGAGGAGAAGTGGTGCTTCTTTCAACACCAGTCTTCATTCTAGGAACCTCTGTACCTGGTAATGCTTCTATGTACTCCTACAGCTAAGCTGGAAGAAATATCTATAATGAGGGCTAGCAAACCTTAAGTAGTCTCTCATACTTAACAAGAGAAAACACAATAGATTGTAAATATAGAGGTTTGAAATAAAAAGATGTTCTCATATTCTTGTAAGATCAGTGTGATTGTAGACTGTGTTTTGAAATATTTGTTGTATGTGTTAGTAATCTAGATTTTCAAAGCACTGAAACTGAAGATTGATTTGCATATTTTGATTACACCTGATGTATAAATTAAGTTGGTTAAAAAGAAATGCAAATTTGATCACACAATTATTTCTTTTATTCAGTACATGGTAGACAATTTTGTTTAATATATGCATTTGGATCAGTTTCTGATCAAGTGAAACGATTTGCTTGTAACCTTTGAAGTAAACCTTCAAGAATAAAGATGTCTATTATTTTTTTTCCTTTAGATTGCTCTATATATTCTGTGTGCAGTGTGCATTTGGTATGAGGTTCATATAGTATTGTGAACAGACCCAGAATATTAGGTAGAGCTGCAAACTGAAAGAAATACAGAATAGTAGTCTTTCCTCCTATTGATGCTATATAAACTTTTTTCTCATCTATGCAGGAGGTTGCATCAACAATTTGAAAGCTATAAAGAACAAGTAAGAAAGATAGGGGAAGAAGCCCGCCGTTACCAGGGAGAGCACAAGGATGATGCTCCAACATGTGGAATCTGTCATAAAACAAAGTTTGCAGATGGTTGTGGCCACTTATGCTCTTATTGCCGGACCAAGTTCTGTGCTCGATGTGGAGGTCGTGTCTCTCTGCGATCAAACAATGTAAGTCTTCTGATGTGTACTCTTAAGAAAAAGCCTCCTTGACACTGTCGTGCTGCAGATTGTTCGCCTTAAGTTTGGCATTTCATGCTTCATTTTACTTATTTCATTCATTGCTTCATTACGAGGTGTGTACCATACAAGTAAATCAATGTAAAATCATACAAGTAAAACAATGTGTTTAATGATTGCCAAGGTACTTGGGAATCACAGAGTTAATTAAAGCAAAAGAATAATAGTGTCTAGTTCTATGAAGTGACAGCTTGAAGAAAATACTTGTTTTTCATGAAATGAAAGAAGAAACCCTTTTGCTGAGGTAGAACTCCACATTTATAAATTTTTGCTGAAGCCTTATTTACTATTACATTTTTTATTTTTGTAGAGCTTTTCATAAACATTTATAGATTACTTTTACATGAAATCAGTCAGTTTTTTAGTTGGAAAAAAAACCCCATCTACTTTTCTTTGCACAGTGAAAGTGTTGCACCAATTTATTTTAAATTTATTTAAAGAATAGCACTACAGATTAATCGGGATTAAGTATACTACTTTCAGGCAGGTGAGCTGAATCGTTCTCCTTCTGATCTGCATGAGTTAGCTGCAATAGCTTTCCACAAAATCAAATGATATCCAAGAGTACCCTCTGGTCAGTCAGTCCCTTCCAAGCCTCTGGCTACTCACTTGTACACGAGTACTAGGATCTAAATTTGGAATACTGTTAGCCAGTGATTATTTTTGGCTGGTCATCAAGGACTATGGTGTGTTTTAACGCATTTTACATATCTCTTTTTATTACATCGATAGTTTTGATATCTATAATGAGATGAGGTAACTTTCTCCTATGGCTTTAAGATGCCAGACTTTTGTAGAGTAAATTTATCGGTGCTCTTGGTATCAACAAAAATTCACTTAAAAGTTAACATAGATTTTATAGCAGATAATCATGTTCACAAGGGAACTAGTTTGTGGCCTTTTCACTTTCCTTAAGATGGACATCAACTGAATAGGCCTTCTGAAATTTAATGTAAACCAAAATTAACCCCCCAAAAGATGCATTTCATGTTTATTTTAGAAGTTTTACATAGTCTCGATGTACTTTTGAGTCCATTAAATTAAATTCCCATTCTGAAGAAAACTATATACGAGAATTGTATGAAAATTTGCATGTATTAATATATTAGTAAAAATAGATGCATTACATTGTATCACCTGTAGGTGGTGTCATTAGAGCAAGTCTCTGAAAATATAGTTTACTTTGATATATTACATTATTCTATTAATGAGTGCATGTGATACAGCTTATCTGTACTCATAAAAAAATTTGCATATATATTTTAAGCATTTTTCACCCACTATTTCAAGTCACAGAAATGGAAGAGTGTCAATTCATTTGTAACTTGCATTTTGTTTCTTAAATTGTTTATGCTTCTGTGGGTCAGGGTGGGAAACCATGTTTTCAACATATGCAGTAATGTCATCTTTTTATTTAAAGCTCTTTTTTTTCTTAATTTTATGTTTTTGTCTCTTCATAGAGAGTTATTAGAATTGCATTTCTTTGAAATCTGTCTATTAATATTTGCCTATTTTATTCTTTATCTCTTCTTTTTTTCTTTTCTCTTTTTATTCTGCTTCCTTGGATGCTTTCCCAAAGGAGGACAAAGTGGTTAGAATCCATACTTTTTTAAATTTATTATTATAATGTTGTTAGTTAACTGGGATACATATTAATGTGAAAAACTGAACGGAAATTTCAAAATCATCCACAGGGGATGGGGGAAAAACAGGAACCCTAACACCCAGGCCCAACACATCCCTTAGCTGAACATAGGCCTTAAAGACAGGTCAACAAGGAAACCCAAGACTGTTGTCAAAATTATGAGAATAAAATAAATTAAGAGCTGAGAATTATTTATAGGCTGAGAAGTAGAGGAGGCAATAAAGTGTAATAAAATTTTATTTCATAAATATGTCTTTAGTTAACAATTTTGACTTTTTGCATGCAAGGTCCTTCCATCAGCTTCAGGAAATATAATTTAGTATTTTAATTGTAATTTTATATTGTTTTATATGGTTTGCTGTGTTTCACATCTGGCTGCAGCAGAAATTCAGGGAATTCTTGTAAAATCAGCTTTTTGATTTACATTTTGAATAATATATAGAGGCAAACAAACTGGACATAAGTATAATGAGCAACGTGGAGTGAATCCTTTTTGAGTGCATAGTTATCATTTGAAAAACCTGCAGAACTTTTGGGATCAAGTACAGGCATATTCACCACTAGTGCCTGTGCCTTATCTCAAATAGGTGAGGATAGTTCCCTGTTCATCTCCGCACTCTGTGCATGGCAGAAGAGGTGGCAATACTTGAACAGAACAGTGCACGTCCATTTACCACCCCTTCTTGGGCAGCTCTGTGAAAGGTGGTAGTCCAGATTTTTAATTAGAGAATTGAGTGTGGAAATTAGCTAGCTTTTCTGGCACCTCAGCTGAAACAAGTGTAAATTAATTACAATCCAGTGCAGTTTTTTGATGTGTTCTTTGTTGAGTTATGCTTGTGATATGAAGTAGTGTTATGCCCCCATTCAAATACTAGCATACCTGTAACCTGAAATTTAGTACTGTTCAACATCCAGAGAAAATTTTTTCTATCACATCTGAGTACTGCAGTAGGATTTTTCTATGTCAGTAGTTTCTGAGAGCATTGTTGTTCTTCTAATGGCTATGAAATTGAACTTGCTACAGCCATTCCCCTGTTTTCTGTGTGGTACTCTGACTAAAGTGCTAAAATAATCCAGTAGTTCTAGATCTTTTCCATTCTATCTAAATGGCTTAGGATAGAATGAAAGAAGTTTCAGCTCGATACTAATTTCTAACTAAAGCAGTGCACCACTGATGCATCCATTGGGGTGTATTAAAACATTAGTGCCCTTGCGACAAGCATCTTCTTTAGGGTCAGAAACAGCAAAGTGCTCGAGTGCCCTAAGTGCCATTTAGGTACAATTTAGCCACCTAGATTTTGGAGAGCAATTCACATGAACCTCACCTGACCTCCTTATATGCTCGAGGCATCCTTCGCCCTTCAATTTGAAACAAAAACTTGACTACATAACAGAAATTGTGATAGTGTCTGCATGCAGGAGAGATTGCATCTTCGACAGGGGACAGCTTAGGTACTCATCTTTAAATAGTGTCACTTGAGATCCAGAAAACAGATTGCATGGCACTAAAGAACTCTGAAGATGTGTTCTGAAGACATAGCTGACTTGACTGGATTGTCCTAATTTCAATTAAATACATCTTATTATTTGCAGTTGTCTTAGTTTAGGCTTTGCTGTGTTGAACTCCAGGCTTCCACATGCCGAGAAAATGCCCTAATAATAATGTGTGAAAATAAATTCTATGTGGTGTGATAAAGTTGTCCTACATCTATTTAACAGCTAAAAACTTAGTGGTAGTCAGAGGGAAAGTATCCAATAATTAGTCCTGAATATGTGAGAAACATGGGGAACACTTCTTTAAAGTACCATTGCTTTAGCAGTGCCTGTCTCTGAAAGTTAATGGAATATATAGAATTAATAATACATGCCTAGAAATATCATGTTTTATAACAGAACAATTCGTATAATTAATATAGAGCAACATGAGAAAAATATTATTTCTTAATTATTTTCAGTGGCTCAATATTCCTGACTAATTACAAATGGCAAGTTTCATATCAGCAACTTTTAAAATGTATTTATCCCTTAGTCTCCGCATGTATTTTTGCCACAATAAGTTATATTAATACAAAACATGTGCACCAAGTTTCTTCAGTTGAAGGGTGCATCATTTGGAAAGGATGATGAAGTGTGAATTACCGAAGTGTCAACTCAGGAAAAGTCAAGTGTTATCCTAGATTCGAGGTGTTTCCTGTAGAATTGGAAAATTAATGATACCTCATCTGAGCTATTGTTTCCCATGTGTTACCCATCTTTGACAAACACAAACTGTGATAGGCACAAAGAAAGTCAATCAGAGGATGATCTAGGAAAGAGCTGCTCATGTGAGAGAAGGCTAGAGAGATTAAGGGGACAAAAGCTAAAGCAATCATAGATGATACCTGGAAGTATGGAATTGTTATGTAGAAGTGCAGAAAATTTAAACAATTAAGAGTAGAGGACAGTGAATACATGAGACCAATGGCCTAAACACTCTTGGCTTGAAAAAAGATGTTTACAGTCATTAGAGTAAAGCCTTGAGAATTTATTTCATGTGGCTTATTGGAAAGAAAAAGATCCCAATAAAACTTTAAAGGCTAAATTTAATGAGGTTAGGAAAGGATTTATGTTATGTGGTTGCTTGTGGCTGTAGGGTACTGTATAAGACCCTAAGAGGTCCTTGCAGCCCTTGCTTGTAGCCAAATATTTTAAAAATGTAATGTTTTGAAGCTGTTGTTGACGTTTTCAAGTAAGTGCCGAATATTTTGTAAGGATTTTTTCAAATATATATAGCAGAACTTAATATGTTCTCTCCTCATTTAAAATCATAAAGGACATCCCAAAACACCTTTTAGTGAGAGCTTCTTCATTAGGCATCCTAGGCTGGTCAAGAGATGACGCCAGTACACTTACAAAATTAATTGGCAATAAATGGCATATTCTAGTGGCATTAGCCACTCTAAATTAGAGTTACATATATTTCAGTGATTCTTGTTCTAATATGTTAAAATGCATACCCAAATATGTTTCTTAAGTTCTTTCATGTTCTTTGAGTATTGGTTAGCTCTTTGCACTTCTCACCTGAGTTTGTTCTCCTTTCATACAGTTGCAGGCAGACAATTCAATTGTTTAATTCAATTTTATGTGAGATAACATTTCAGAAGGAAATCAGGTAGGTTTCTTTTTTTTTAAGAAAAAGCTGACAGGAGTGACCACTTTCTTTTATTTTGGCAGAATGTTCAAGGTGGTTTTAGTTCCTTATGGAGTGCCTACACTTTCACTTTGTATCCTTTTGGTTATGTTCCATACACCAAGATTTTAATTGCCAAAAAGGTAGTGGGTTTAAGTTACTTCTCTGTTCCATTCACTCTCCCCTGTGATGTGAAATATTTTGGTTTTTAGGGCAGTGGTGAAGTCAGCGAAATGTCCAACTGGTTGTTCTCCATGGCTTGGTAAGGGATGGGGAGGGCCCAACCTCAGTTCTTCTGTTGGCCTGGCTGTCATTGCTCTCTCTGTTCTTCCCTTCCATGGTACCACAGCCTTGTAAAGCAGAAAAATGACTGAAAAACCAACTTTTTTTCTTTCATCATTCCTGTAAAACTTATTCACAGTATTTGGTTAGGTAATGCAAAAATATATATTTCCTTTGTGATCACCTGATACATGTTTCTTTCTCCTAGAAAAGGAGATACATTTTAGGGTACAAAAGTGAATGAGCAAGTGCAGTTTCTTAGGATCAAAATTCAAGTATTTCATGAAGTGCTGTGGGTGTATAGAACTAAATGAAATTTGTATGACATCAACAGAATTAGGTGGAAGATCCATGGTCCAGATTAAGACATGTATTTATCCACAGCAGTCTACCATTGTACAGATTTCATTAGGATTACTATTTTTTTTTTCAAATTTAAAATGAAAAAAATTGGGAGCAAATGATAAAAGTAAATTTTGTCACCATTTTCCTGTGTTTTGCAGAATAGAGCAGTTTGCTTTCTCTTTTTTCTGTTTACATATGTAAAGGACAACTGGTAGGAAATCCAGATGTAAAATACATTATAAATATATGAGAATTTATTTCACTGAACTTAGTAGTATGGGGTTGCAGAAAATAACATTGGTAATCAGTGCAGCAGAAGAAAGTTGTATTTCTGATCTTTCACTGAAATAGTTTTCATTTTAGTATAATGTCAGTGATTTATACTTGGAAAGAAAGACAGCTTTGAAACATTTCCTTAATTGTATGTCAGGTGTTTTTTTCAGGGTGTTTGTCATTTAGTTCCTTTAAATTATGCTTAAAATTTGCTTACATAATGGCTTGCTAATTTAAGCCTTACCAACTTGAGTACATATGCCATGCAATTCAGCTGTGTACTAATGCTTTAACAGAAGTTGGTAATATTGTTAGAAAAAAATGTCTGGATTGTCAGGATTTTTTTTTACATTTCTTTCACAGAACTCTTAGGTCAAATTGTCCATTAAAAGGCTAATTTATGTATGCTCTGACTAACACAGCTGTAGAACAAAACAAAAAAAATCCAGCAGAAGGACGTAAAATTACATAGCAAGTTGCAAATTGATAGCAGATAAATTCTCTCTCTGTAGCATTCAACATAATTTGTTTCCCAAGAGATATGGGGTTTATATGCATCATGAAAGAAGCATCGCTTTTCAATAATGCCTCCCTAGAACTGCTGCCTCTAGCAGGAAAAGAAAAAAAATGTCCAGCAAGAAACTGAGGAATTCTATTTCAAGTAAAGTGTGGATCACTGTCATCTGCTTCTGGGAAGTTAGTTCACTTTCAAACAAGTGTGAGTGTGTAAAATTTTTAAGGAAATCCTTAAAATTAGCTTGCTCTTCACCAACTTTGCTGAGGAAACATATTTACCTTGAAATACCCTTTTTATGGGATCCAGCTAGCAAAAATGATCAGTTCCTTCTTATATACAAAAAAAAAAAAAAAAAAAGCAGGCAGGTGATGCTAATGCTCTGAGTTTAACCAGATCAGACTTCCTTCATTTAAGGATGAGACTGTAGAACTGTCACTAGACAGCTGAGTTTTTCTTCTACCATAGCCTTAAATCATCATTAAATCAATAACCCCTTGATTAAGCTCTGTGGTTACCCAGGTTTAGTTTACCTGTTTGCCAAACTCTCAGACTTTGACTTGTCTTGTGATTCTACATTTTGTGACCAAGAAAATATATTGCTACTGCAGCCTTCTCTCTTAACCTGTGATAAAGGGCTTCTGAATCCTTCATGTCTGTTCTTGCTGTTGTCATGCAAGCTGGGTAACAGAGATCTGTGGATACCTGACGTAAAAAATATTGGAAACTCCATATAGTATAGTCGGGCCTAAAAAAAAAAAACAACCCAAACTTTTAATCCACTGCAGTGTTATTTCTTGCCATGTTATCCTATTTTTAGTCTTGTATTTTCAGTATTGTTGTTTCAATTTAACTGATTTGAGACTATGGGAATTATTTTGAATGTCATCAATACCTTTGAGTGTAATAATTCCTTCCATTGCAAAAACTTCCATTAAAACAAAAAAAAGATATGATTGCAAAGGTCAGTTAGGCTTTTCAGGAGAAGCTTTATTCCACTTTCTCTTGCCTTATGTCGTGTGTGTGTGTATATATAGAGAGAGTTTATGTATGTATAAGCATATATTGTATAGATTTTTCATAACTGAATATATATGCATATCATATACGTGCATCCTACTACATAGCCTAATACAGGAAGTACAGGGCAACCCAATTTTTTGACCTTTGAAATCTGTTAATGATTCAAGGTATTTAATCACCTGAGGAGTTATTATTTATGTGTCCATTTATCTTGACAAAAAGAGATGTTATGCCGTAGCAGTCACAGAATCTCAGAAGGGTTGAGGTTGGAGAGAGCCTCTGGAGGTCATCTCATCCAAACCCCCCTGCTCAGGCAGGGCTACTTAAAGGAACTTGGTCCTTACAGCTTGCCACATTCATGTGTCTTTTGACTTGCAGGGTGAACAGTGAAAAACTCAAGGATATTTCATGTCATTTTTGTTACTTGTTTGTTTATTGTAACTATATACATTATAAGCTTACACAAAATCTCCTTAAGTTCTGTTAGGAAATAATTATGTGACTTACAGCTTTGGACAAATGAATTTCTGAATTTTACAGAATCCTTTAGAAGGAGCACTAACACTATGACGATTTTTTTCAGCTCAGTGTTCAGAGAGAAAGAAAAACCAAAGCTACAAAATCAACTTTAAGCTTTTCATTTCTTTCAATGTAGTATTTTTATTTTAACACTCACTCACAATCTCACATTCTGTTTGGTCCAATTAATTTGATGATATAAAGATGAGGAGCAGGAACAGGAGAGACTTCTGGTGGTTCTCCCAAAAATATTTTGTATCCTACTGGCTCAGATACTATCTGAGGTGTGGGAGATCACTGTTGAACTCCATTGTGATAAAGGCTGCTTTTCCAGATGGGATACAGTGCTGCCAGTATTGAAGAGGAACATCTTCCTACCTGACTTGGGTCAGTCTCACTACAAAGACAGAATA
Source organism: Aleadryas rufinucha (assembly GCA_013397815.1). Classification (NCBI taxonomy): domain Eukaryota; kingdom Metazoa; phylum Chordata; class Aves; order Passeriformes; genus Aleadryas; species Aleadryas rufinucha. The sequence goes on from VZTH01005365.1 coordinate 97,127, forward strand.
CAAAATGTTGAAATTATTTTTCTTTTTTTGTTTTTGTCCAGAAGGATACTTTGTGTTAATATTTAGATCTTTGCTGAAATGATTTTATTGCACTTTTCTAATAAGTTCTGTTTTCAGAAAATAGAACAATATAGAAATAGTTTTATTCACTTTTCTGTCAAATATGATTCATCTATGCCCTAAATATCTGTAATTGAAGAGATGGGATTCAGGGTCTTATGTAAAGGAAGATCATTTTAGTTAATTAGTTTCAACTGCAGATATATATTGAAAAGACAAATCAATTAAGTTAGAACAATTGAAGTCTGAGAGTTTTTTATGCAGTGCACCTTAGGAAGAAAGAGGATAATAAAGGAAGAAAATACTAGTGGTGCAACACAACAGTAAGAAGTCGTGAGAAAGGCCTGGTTTCTGTTTGATGTGTTCATATACCTTAATATAATCAATATGATCCTGTAGACTGTAACTTTATAGTAGATTCTGATCCTTGTCTATCCAATGAATACAGTTTTCAAAATGAACAAGTATCACCTTATAGATTTAATATGATAATGTATGCATATCTCATGTAAGGTAAAAGGAAAAATGAACAGTTTAAACTAGACAATTCTGATAATCTCTGACTAGTCAAAATAGGTATACAATTTTATAAAATCAGGAGAAAAAAGTCACATAAAAATTGCTAAAATTATATACTTATATGCATGAAATAAAATTTTCTTTCTACATCTTACTGCTGATACTTATTAATTCTGATAGATTGGAAATGCATTAATAGTATTTGACCACCTTTTGCTTGCAATTGTCCCATCAAAAATGTAGATAGCTGTAGATAGCTGTAATAATAGTGATGCATACAATTAAAATCCTAATTTTAAATGGAGCATTTCTTCTTTAATGAGGGCTTTCTCTTGTAACAGGAACCTTTTATTCTTATAAACAAATCATTACTGCTGAATCATTATTAACATTCTCATAAATATTAAGTCTTCTAAATATTTAAGGCTTCTGCAGTAAATATTTCAGATGTATATATTTTTCCAGATTTTTTGGGAATAGGGTTGGTTAGCTACTGGCAGGATATCTGTTTAGATTGGTCTGTGTAGATGATAATTTTCAAAGCATAGTCACTCCAGGAATCTGTTTATGAGTCCTTCAGCTCTTCATTACTTCAATGTGTTTCCAGTAATGTTACTATCAGTAGAAAGCAAACTCAGCTTTAAATCTCTGCAAAACCTGTAGATAGCAAGCTGCAGTTTTGGCTGTGAGGTCACTATACCTATTTGGAACTGTTCTTGCATCCTCTCAGTGCATTATGCCCATTTAATTGTCTTAATTTTCCACACTGTGCTACTTTTTCAAGTCCTTTAATTCATTATATTCATTGCTTTGAATTTATTGTTACCTCTTGCTAACAAGTCAAATCCAATCTCTCTACTATTAATATTGGACTATTACCTTTATGGTGTCTTAAAATCCAAAACTCTACTGGAATTTTCACTGCCACATCAAATTTGCAGGTGTTATTTCTGAATTCAGTTTGCCCTATTGCATTTCAAATTAAGCAAAAATTTTTCTTTGCAAGGTGTTGTGTATTTACTATATTTGTTACCTTCATTTCTGTAACGGAATGATTTGTTACTTGTTGGCACTGCAGAAATCATAGAAGAGATTAGAGATCTCTAAACCATTATATACCATATATAATAAACATACTTTTTTTTTTGCTATGGAATACAGAACTAATAAGCAAATACACTATCTTAATAAACAAGATATAGAAAAAGTATCTTCATAGTCTTGAAAACTTAAAGAATGTGTTTTCCTGTAATATTTTGCTGCCTTAGTTGTGCTACAATCTTTTTTCAGTTTATAAAGAAATCATCTTGGAGTATTAAAACATAAGTTTAGAATAAATAAGTGACTAATCCAGAGACTTTGACTGGTGTAGGTAAATTTAATTTGTACATGTCTAGTTTATCTGCACATATTTATTATATCAACATGTTAGGGAATAAGTTCATTTAATTGGATAGATTTACAGCTCTTTGAAACTAGTGATCTGCAATGTTAGGTAGGAACAATGGGGAAGCCTGTGTAGTCCATCTATGTGCACATGGGGTGAGTCTGGATATAACCCACTTTTCCAATGTGCTTCTGTATAGCAAGTCTGATCACTGGAAATTAATTTGTAGTGTGCAGTGCTTTCAAGATAGAAATTAAGTAAAAAATTCCATTATTACTGTTGCAAACATATAATGTGTGTACTTGTGTAGAATCAGATGGTTAATATACTCACCCAGCATTTGTTCATGTGAGATGTGGCCTATTAATCAAGGAGGCATCTGTCTGCCAGAAGCCCGAATGTCATAATTTTGAGCTATTTCTTGAATGCTTCAGGTAAATGTATCCAAAATTAACACATCTATTTCTAGATGGAGAGTCGCATAACAATGTGCCATCTATTGGCAAACCAAGGGAGGTGGGTTTGTGTTTTGTAATGCCCAGTTTCAGTTGGGATGCAAAAAAAATAATCTGGAAGTGTGGAAAAAAATTATCTGGGAGCCCTCCCTGCTGTGGAGGGCTAAAGAGAAGGGATCACTTTACAAAGACATGCCAGGCAGGCAAACATTTCACACCACCTAAACTTTCATCTAATTCACCCAGAAGAAAAAAATGTTGGTGTATCTTCTGACTGATACTCCAGTAAGAACTTAGCTTTAGAGACTGCAGGCACTTTTTCTTTTCTTTTTTTTTCCCCTCTCTCAAAAACATTGAGGGAGAACAGAGTAGCAAACTTGCAGATGTCCAGGGATGTGTTTAGGCTCAGGAGGCTTGAAGAAGTGTGTTCCTCTGTGGGATGCCTGAGGGGATACAGTGCACCAGCAGAGCTGACTGCTGATGTCCAAGCAGAGCTCAGTCAAAGCCAGTAGTCCTGTGGCAGCACCTGATGGGACTTGTTTTTATCTAAGCAATGAAACTTCAGTTTTTCCAGCAGTGATCTGTTTCCTAGACATACTTGGGTTTTATTGCTAGGAGACAATCAATCTAGCGTCGTGTCCTTTATTTCAAACTGTGCCCAGGTGTGGTATCTGTGAAAAGTCCTCTTGTAAAAGGATCCCATAAAGTGGAAGATATCTTCTAATCATGCATCATCCTTCCCTAAAAGACTTGAGCTTTTGGCAAAACTAACTGAATCCCCTCGTTCAGCCTCTGGATACCTTTGTTCTGTGTGGTCACACAAAAACCAGCTGCCAGCTCCAAGGCATGTGAGAGTGCACTCATTTAAGCTCAGGCTGATTTGACAGCCCAATGTGTGCCTCTTAAGCCCAACAAATTCTTTACTTGATAATTTTATTTCTTCTTGGAATTTGTGTCTTTCAGCTTGAATCATTGTAGCCCTCATTCATCTAAGATTCTTCTATGTGATGGGATTTTTAACATGGTATGTGGGGGTTAGGATTAAGTATGACTTCTAATATTTAAAATGTTCATAGTTATATACACTGCTGAGGCACAATTGTTTGGTTTTAGCAGTTTACAAAATAAAATAGGAATGCTAAATAGAACTAAATTTGGTAGACTGAATCCCTGGGCTATTCTGGCACCCCAAAACCAGAGAGATTTTAGCCAAAAAGAGATCTTGCTGCAAAGAGAGATTTGATAAGATTTATGACCATTATGAGAAATTGACAAGTAGCTAAAAAAATTTCAAGAGAACAAAGTAATTATGAGGACTAAATGTAATCTGTGCTCTGTTGCTGTTTCTCTTTTTATCATAAATAACCTTAATCCTCATCCAGGATTAAAATTCAGTGTATTTTTAGCCATGCAATGTCCTAGATAAAAGATACTTCCATCTATGTTTTTTATATACTTTGCATTCTGGAGCATTTTGTAAATTTTTTTTGTAATTAAAGGATGGATACTTCTGTCTATACATCTCCAGTGCTGCAATTATAGAGGATGTAGGATAGCTTGTCATACATATACCCGAGGCACATGATTTTGTTAAGCATAATTGAAGATATAACTGTGTATTTCAAGCAAGAAAATCCATAGACAAAGTTTCTGTAGCATTTTGTGAGTTTTTTCAAATTCCTTTAATATTAAAGGACCCATCTGCAAGTCAGCCTTCTTATGGAGATGAATCAAATCTCTCCCCAAAAGTGTGATTATAAAACAATATAAAGTATCTGTAACCAGTTGTTTAAATGACTGGTAAGAGATTAAGGGAAAATCTGGACAAAATGTAATCTGCATTTCCTTAAAGAGCAGATAAAACCTAATAATTTTTTTAATCCAGATTGAGGTTTCCAAGACGCTGCATGTTATTTAGGCTGAAGTTTAATCACGTACTATGCAATTTCAGTATTCCAGCTAAAACACCTGTCAACTAACTTACATGCAACAGGTTTATGGAATCTTTGGAATTAAATGTTACTTTCTCAATAATCTATTTGTTATTAACTTGTCCGTAAAAAGCAGGCTCCCATAGCAAAACCCTTTTTAATGGTGAGTTTTGGGAAAGTTATTTGGGATATTGCATTCTAAAAAGTTGAGTATTACTGAGAAGTACAGATTAATCGTAGAGATGAGCAGATGTTGCTGGGACTCTATATAAATAGATGAGCATGGGAATGATGTTTTTCATGACTGGAGGAAATTTTTGTATGTTGCTGGGATTTTAATACTGGTAGTGTAACTTTTATCCCTGCAACATGTGGTAAGTGATCAAAACTCATACCCCTGTGTGCATCAGCAAAGTTAATCTTTCTCTCTAATTTTTTCTTCTCTGACCAATAGCTTCTACAAACGGAGAGAGAGCGGTTGAAAGTTCATCAGCAAACTGCTGTCAAGACCTTTGTCAGCCTGATAGTTTTACCCCTCGGGATTATTTGGATCAGTCCTTTTAGCTGTAAAGAAACCTGCTTTTCTAGACTATTTCAGGGATTCATCTCACTGCCTCTGTGGCTGGGTAATGAGACCACAGAGGCAACTTCTTGCCCACGTAAGTTTAATGCAGCAGAAAAAGCAACAAGGGAATTAAACTGAGGAAGATTTAAACTACTTTATGGTTTGGGTTTTTTTGCCCCCTAAACTTTCAGCATAGGTATGACCATACTCTCGCATATCTGTGAATATCCTGTGTTGCAGGTTATACCCCTCCACGCCATACACCTGATGTTTTCCTAATCAACCAGCGAGTGTTTAGTGGAGCCTTTTGCTCATGTTAGTGGAGCTGCCCTCTTGGCCACTTGTGTAGACTGTTAAAGAGGAGACTGGTGAAGTGTCCAGAGGAGATTAAGTCATTACATTTACCTGCCAGACTGAGTAGGAATCAGTTCCAGATGAGAACCCCTACATTATATGTGAGCTGGGTTTATGCTTTCATTATACTTATAGGGGGAGATCAGTGTGCCCCAGTGTGCTTCAGCTTGCTCTGAACTAGACTAAATCAGTTCTGAATCTTTATCAGCTGTAGTTCCTCTTTAGCAAAATAGAGCCCTGAGTCATCAAGTGTCCTGTAAGGTACTGCAGAGTGTTACTGTAGCTCCCAGCAGCTGCCCCAGTGAGGGTGGCTCTCAGGTAATATCCATGTCATACCTTACAGCTCCACACTCATATTTTAGAAACATTAGGGCATTGAGGGTAGAACTGAATGCCAGTGTTGAGGCAGTTGAATCCTACAATAGATTTTCATCAGCTACAGTAGGAAATCATACAGCAGCAATGGCCTGTAGACACATTTAGAAACCTATATTTAGTCTTGTTTCAAATGAAACTCTACATGCTCGGTCTGAATCTTCTGTGCAAACCTACACATTCTCTCCCCTGCAGGCAACCTGACAATTCATGCACCAGCTGATATTTTTTTTAGCCTTTTGTCCCCTACATGAATTGACCTCCTTAAAAGAGGGTATACGGTCTTATTCAGTCTGTGATATGTGGGAAGTTGTGAATATATTCCACTGTAGAGAGTTCAGTTTGGCTTTTTTTCCCCCATATCAAAGACAGTCACTGACAAGAAAATGTTGTATGTTACTGAAAATTGTACTAACCCACATGTAAATTTTCAGTATTTTATTTAGGATATACTTGTTAGTGTTGGTAAACTCTTTTCCATTTCTTCAGTATAATTCATAGGCCTGCGAAGACCAAAACCTTTTTTTAACTCAATGACCATGCAATGAGACAGTCATAAACTCTTGCTGAAAATTTGCTATACACAATCTTCAGATAATGAGAATGGTAGAGTTCGTCTGAGTACTCAGCTTCATAAAGATCAAGTCAGCTAAGGGAATGAAAACCCTAAATCAAGGATAGAATGTTTCAGCCTTCTTGAGAGTAAGATGGTAACTGGAGAAAAACCGAGTTGGTCTAGTTGATTTAGCAGAAATGGCTTCTTTTTGTAAAAAGGTGACAGGCAGATATTGGGTACAAAAGGCAGATGCAGTTAGCCATGCAGCCAACTCAAGGAGCAAGCCTAATGCTTCAAGCTACACAAGTTTCAGGCAGGTTTGGCAGGCAGTCATGCTAATATAGTATGTGTTTCTCAGAAATGGTGCTCCTTTCGTAATGCCAGAAAGAGAGAGATGTACCCTATCAAAAGTTATTGCAGCAAAAGCTTTTTGGGGTCTCAGCATCTGTTGCATACTGCTAGGTACAGTTCTCTCCAGACTATGTGCCTAGATTTCCAAGTTGTCTGTTGAAAAGAGAGTTGAAAGCTTGACAGATATGGGCCTCTATTAATGAGATCCAATGATAAATAGAAATTAATGCTTCAGTGACTGTAATTACATGAAAAATAACTTGATTTTTAAGTCTCTTGTTATGGAAGTTTATGACTAAGTTAAATTTGGTTAAGAAGGCTGTTAAATCTATCTGGGCTGCTGCTGAAATGCTTCTAGATGATTTTTTTCCTCCCACTGAAGACTATGGGGAGAAACTGTTAAGATTCTAAGGACTGTAGATGGGCTTTCAGTCATTTGTAAAACTGTTATGCAGTTTGTTTCACAAATGCAAGGTTTATGCATTTCTTCATTTTGTAAGTCTTGTTAGAGAAGCTTCTGTGGTGGATTGACATTGTCTGGCTGCTAGAGGCTCCAGCAGGACAACAGGAGAAAATAAGATGGAAAAGCTCATGGGCTGACATGAAAACAGGAAGTTGGTTCACCAACTACCACCATGGGTAAAACAGACTCAGCTTGGGGAAGGTTAATTTACTTTACTGCCAAGTGAACTAGAGTTGGATTGTGAGAAGCAAAGACAAAACCTAAAATACCTACGTGCACCTCATTTCTTCCCAGTCTCAACTTTAGTCCTCCATTTCCGACTCCTCTGCCTTGTCCACCCACATGGCACAGGAGCATCAGGCATGGGCTGGGACCAGTCCATAAAAGCTCCCCGCTGTTGCTCCCTCCTCCTCCAGCTTGGAGTCCTCCATGGGCTTCAGTCTTTCAGGAAAAATACCTGCTCCCATGTGGATTCTCCAGGGGCTGCATCTTCTGTCAGGAAAACCTTCCCCAGCATGGTCCTCTCTACAGGATGTAGGGGAATCCCTGCTCAGGGACTGCAGTACTTCCTCCCCTCTGCCTTCCCTCACCTTGGGGCTGGCGAGGCTGGTTCTCACACTTTCCACCTCACTCCTCACTGCCTGTGTCGTGTTCTTGCCGTTGTTCTTACACCCGCTGCCCCGAGGTGCTCCCGCCTCAGCCGTGGGCTCAGCCATGTCCACTGGTGGGTGTGTTGGAGCCTCTGGAACCGGCTGTGTCTGTCACAGAGCAGCCCATGGCTCCCTGCAGCTCCTGCTGCTGCCGTCCTGGGGCACCTGCATCCCACATGGCTTCAGCCCTGCCCTCTGCAGTCAGCCTTGTTAGTCCTCAGACTATTTTCTCTTTCTTTCTTAGCCGTTTCTTTATGTAGCTCTGCATGTCATGGGATCAGCTTGCCATGTTCTACTTAATCACTACCTTTTCTTTGGCCATAAGTACCTGTGATTACTGCTGTCTTCAGTGAACTGACTGGATTTAATCCTTGGATTTGATGCATGAAATAATAGCTTGTTTTCAGGGTATAGGAGGCAGATTTTTAAAACATTACTTTGGAAGACTTCCCTTTTTTCTTAATTTTCTATCCTTTTTTTAAAAAAGCAGAAGATCCTTTATACAGTCAGTGGCATGTGGATTGCAATCATCCTTATTTACTTGCTTTCATTTCTCATTTTGTTCTCAACTTCCATTAATTTTTTTGATTACAAGTAAATTTTGGAACTATATCATGGCAAATTTTGAGGCAGTGTTACAGGCTTTATTTCCATTACAAGCTAATTTATAATTAAATATTTAGTAGATAATAATACTGCACTTAGCATCCCACTGTTACATTATACATTTTGTCATAAACTAAAATTATACAAAAGCAACTTTGGGTACACCACGTGGATGAAAATGAGTTAAATGATGATCACAGATCTAATCATAAACTACCATCTACATAAAATGACTGTCTTTCTATTTTAGCCCCAGAAGGATCACATTTGGGGTTTAACTATTTTAACATTTGCTTTTAAAAGCCACTCTTTTAGAGGTGCTAAATTATGACAAGAAGAGTTTCCTGATGTACAGCACCTTATATTACTTGTAAGTTGGCTGTTTTCTCAAAACTCGTCTGACATAGGATTTTCTGTGCCCTTCTACTCAGTTAAGGCCTTCAGATTGTTTGGTAGGAATCTGCATTTTAGTGTTTTCTTAGATGATCATTGCCAACTAAAACCTCTACTTTTTGCCATATTTATGTTATAAATGTAGCTACCACAATGTTTCTTGGCTAAGAAAATCACCTTTTAATCCTTGCTTCTATTTTGGTTGTATTTTTCTGTCCTTTTAAGTATATAACCTGTCCAGCATATATTTTAGCGGTAATTACTATTTCTTAGCAGTTTATCTTACTGAATAGCTGAAAGGTATGTACCCTCTCAATCTTTTTTCCTTTTTTATTTCTGATAACTTCCTGGCTGGCTGACTTTAGCTGCGCAGTAATTTCCTTTTACAATTTAAATGTCACGTATTATTGTATTAAATGAGTGCAAAGAACTTAGATTCCTGTGCTTCAAACAGCAAGAGAAAGAGAGCATTGTTCAAGATTAACGTAGTATACAGCAATTCTTAGGCTTTCTGTATAATAAGCATTTTGGGATGGCTAAGTACAGCAAATACCATAAATGTTTCAAAAAGGAAAAGCTCCTTGTGCTTGTACAGCAAGTGACGTGGCATAGCAACTCTTTCAAACAAAATGCTTAAATCTAATTATGTATTAGAGAGGATGAGAAATAAACATATGTAGATTTAGAAACTGAAGAGTCACTTCTGCTTTGATTTAATTTGAAAGACAGCCATTAAAATAATACAGAGGACTTGGTACTACAGTCTGACTTACGCAGAGCATGACATTCAGTGCAGATCCTAAACCTTTCAGCTCTGTCCTAGTCTGCAAGCAGCAAATTCTTGCAAGGGTAGCAATACTCTTATCACTAGTGCTCAGGACAAAAAAAAATAGAGGCCTCTTCTAGTGGTTGAATGTTAAACTTCAGAGCAGGGTGTTTCTTTAAAATGGACGGGGGGAAAAAAGTGAAGGATTTGCAAATAAGGCTGCAGTGCCACATGGTTATTAAAAAAGCTGCTGGATGTGCTTTGTTTGCATTTAGAGCTTTAGTGTCTCACATCCAATCTGCCGCTGTTTTCTGCTGTGCACTGAGAGTCCTGGTAAGCTCATTTGTTAGGTGGTTTGTCATAGTGCATGTGTGTGTGTAGGCTTGGTAATGTCTTACACTGATTATACCTGAAGAGATGTAAAGCTCACCTAAAAGCACTTTTCTTAAAAGAGAAAGACAACCCTGAATCCCCAAATGCCTTCTTTCTTTTCTGAAGAAAAAAACCTAATCCCAAAGAAAAAACCCTAAACCAAGGAAAGGAAGTAGAGTTTTCTCTGAAGTAAGTTTTATTTGTCCATGTGTCATCTCTGTTTCAAATGAAATAACTTCTGCTATGTGACAACAAAACAATCCAATTTTGTTGCTTTTCCAACACACTGATCATAATCCCTGATATTTGTCCCACTTTCTCCCTATTGTCTGTATCACAAATTTTTTCTTCAACTCTCTTTTTCTCTTCACCCTGCTTTGAACCTTTCTATGTTTGTCTGTGTCCTCTTGGACATTCGTTCTTCTTGGCCACCTCATCTCACAAGCCTTCCCTTCCTCCCTGTAGTCTTTTGTCTAAAGAACTGAAGTGGTTAAGGGAAAATTATTAAAGACAACAGGGCCAGAAGAGTCTGACCTCCAGTAAACCAGTTGTATTTAAGCTGGGATAAACTGCTGGTTTTAGTATAATCACCTAAAACTGTAGAGACAACCAGAATAAAACAGTACTAACCTTATAAATATGTAGTCTACTGACCTGATTTCAGTGTGAAGTTAAATTTAATTATGAACTAGAGAGAAATAGAAAGGAATGATTAAACTCAGATTCTAGAAAGAGCAGATACTACTAAAATAAAATCTTCTAGAAAAACCTCTCCCTGTGGCTATGGATGAGGGTGGAATTGTCTGATTTGTCTATTATGTCTGTTTTGGATTTAAATAACTGAACTTGATTTGTTTAGCTGAGATAAGTCTGCTGGCTGTATTACATAATCTGAATTAAAAAAGCTCAAAGATGGAGTCACATGAACATGCAAGGATCAACTGAAAACTGAGAGGAACAGTACTGTGTGTGGAGTGTTTATCACACAGATTGGTCAAAATGATCTTTGCAGTTCACAAAATGGGCACAGTCTTTGAAGCCAGCAGAAGGCTGATGTATCTGAAAGTTATTTTTTCCAGATATACCATGTAATCAGAGGTACTCCTGCTTCCTGCAAACTCTATGTTTGTGTTTAGTGTTCAGCTGCTTCAAATATGGCTGAATACTGAACAGCAAATACCAATATGCAGGAAAGGTGATTCAAGTTTAGGCAATAGTAGGTGGACCTCACCAGCTCTGGAAACTGTTGCTATGGCAAGGCTACCTTCTACCAAGCAGGGAATAAGAAAGTTCTCTCCTTAGTTGCTGACATGGTTTTCTTTCTTTTATACAAGGGATCTAGCTGGCCATTAAATTTCTTTTAACTCCTGACACACACAGAAACCTGCAACACACAAATCCCTTACCCGATGAAAAAAAATTGCTTGCTTCTGCTGAACAGGCATGTGAGCACAAATCTGGCTAATGGTCCCTGTATTTGTACCACCATGGAGTAGGCATCCCTCTATTTCAGATAATAAAGAGGCAAAATACCCTTAACTGTTGCCTCTTCCCTGAATAGCCTTAAGTTGTCACTGCACTGTATGCCTTTTATTTGTTTAGGAATAACAAAGCCTCATTAGATATCTGAGAATATACAGGTAAGTGCAGAAGATCAGAATGGTTCTCATCATCTAGCAAAGTTCTGATCTCAAAATTTAACCTGTTTTTGTAACAGTAGCTTCATCAGATAATGAAATATCATTACTGTTTGAATTTTGTAAGTGTATTGTTCTGGACTGCTTTACATCATCTTACCTTATTGAAACTTCCCTCTTTCCCTGTGTGGTCTGCCAGTAGTATTGCAAATACAGAACAGTAAACCTCTGATATTAATACTTGGTGTAGTCTGTAAATTGGCTGTCAACAATGTGCTGTTTAGATCTGTTAAAAACTTGTAATATTCTTACACTGGCACAAAACTCCTAGTGCATTTTCCTGCCCCATTTTCCTTTTCCTTATCTTTTAAATCTTCCATATTCAAACCCATAGTTGTTTAACCCTTTTTCAGTCTCCCATAGTCTTTGCTTTCCTAAAAATCTATACTTTCCTTACCAAAAACATTGTTTTCCCCAGTTTTTTTTTAATACATCTGAAATATCCACTCAAATTTGTTGTAGAACACTGATATTCTCTCTTCCCCTTCCTCAAATCTTCCATCCCAGATTTACTGAGATTCCTTTGTGCTCGAGCTTGATAGCACAGATAGCACAGATTTAATCAACTTAGCCTCAGACTCTGCACCTGGAGCAAGAGGTGGGAGAATTAAAAGAAAGGACCATGGACATCTCAGAAGGTAGGATCAACAAAGATGAAATTTAAGAAAACCCAAACAACAAAAAGCCAAAAAACCTGTGTCATCCTTGTGGTAAGGGAGTAACTGCAAATCAGATGTTGAGCCAACTCTTACAGTATGTTGTGGTTCTTCAGGATACTCTGGTAGCTTTTTCGTAAGAGGAGATCAGGTTGCTGGTGTAAGGTAGAATGTACAAATAAAGTGTATGTTTGCTTCACAAGTAGCTGTTTTAAAAATATAAGAAGTTGCTGTGATGATATCAGTGGGAAAAATCTGTTTTCCGTAATTATAAGCATTCCATGCATTTACATTCATAACAAAAAGTCAGGCTTAAGTATTTCTAATTGTGTGAAGAAAACTATAACTTAAGGGTCAGTCTGGGATAGATGGTGAAACATGAATATATATAACATGTATGGGGCATAATCCTATTTGGTGCTTTGTCAAAACCCTCACTGGGCAGTCGTAATTGTTGCAAAATACTAAAGGTACCATATGATGCTCAACATTCCTCAAGCATGGAAAGTTCTGTCCAGCTAAATTTACACCATGGTGCCTTTTTTTTAATTCTGAAAAGTAAATATTTCACAAATATTCATTTTTGAATTTTACTCTTTCACTGAGAATTTCTTTTCTTTCCCTGAAAGCTTTCTTTTGTTTTCTTAAGAAAAGTTAAAACATGCAGGATCAACCTGGTGGAGGTTTATAATGATTTTGCTTGAGCTTACATTTCCAGGTTTATCTGGATTATGTTTAGTACTGTTATCTCTATGTGATGTAAAAAAGTATTTGTAACAGATGAGAGACCATTTCACATCTTTGTGGTCCGACTCAGGGGGACTGTCCCAGACAGTGGTAGTGAGCCAGGGCTGTGTGTGGAGCTGCCCAGGCACAGGAGGAAGCATATAGCTTGATGCCACTTTCCTCCTGCTGTATACCTCAGAAATTAGATGCCTAATTTCACAATCTGGTTACAAGGCTCTGACAACCTTATTCTAGGCTTTGTGTGGACTTGGGAGTGTGGGAGCTCCATGAAAAACTCAGCAGCCAGAACTTCTCAGCATGGGAGTTGGTGGGGAACAGAGGAAAATTCTGTCTAAGCAGAGTTCATAATCATAAATTGTGATTCTCTGCGAGTGGAAAGATGATCAATCCAAGTGGTCAGAGAAGATTTCTGTCAAGCTGCATGGCAGAGATCACTGCAATGAGATGATCCTGCAATATGTCTTCCAGATAGGATTTTGGGCATCACTTGTAACCGACAGGTCCAAATGTGCTGCACATGGTCCCTTATGTTCCCTTGGTAGCTTGTTACGTCATCCATAAAAATCTTTGTCCTAACACGATTCTCAGTCTGCTGTATCTTCAGCCCATTCCCACTAGGAGTATTCCTGCACTGCCAGCCATTCTCTGTTCCCTTCTATCCCTATTTATATAGCCAGTGAAAATCCTCCTCTTCCTCACAGCCCCTGAACTTTTGCATCATGTCTTCATAGTGCTCTGTTAGTCTCAGCTCCACTGTCTCCTCCTGTGGATCCAAGCAGTGTCTGTAAGCTTTGCTTGTTTCCTGTGTCCATTTTTCTTTCCCCTGAATTTCCTCTGCAGACAGAGATGCCAAGAACAGATCTCCTGGTGGCCCTATGTTCCTGGTGGCTGTCAAGGCCAGTATGTTCCTCTGATTAACTCAACAGTGATAGGCATTGTACAGGTTGGGAACCTCAAATACGTGTTTTAGGCAGACAGCCTCTCAAACCTAGGGGGAATGCCATCAGCTGTTCAGACCTTACTTCAACACAGGATAGAAAGACTTAATCTCTCCAATCTCTGGAGATGTGTGTGTATATATATATATATATATATGTACAGACACAGATATGCTATAAATATAAGACAATTTGGTTCTCACTATATCATACTGGAAGTTTTCAAGCACTCAGTCACTCCACCAGCTTTTGGTAGAAGTAATCTTAAGCTCTTGGGTAGCAGAGGAAGTAGCTCTGTTCATAGCTATGTTCATACATCGTGGTGCATACTTGAGGAAGAAAATGGGTCAACATGCTGTGGGCTTTCCACAGTCCCTCATGTAAGTACAGGTTATATGTATGGTTTGCTTTAGGGCAGAAACCTGTGTAGATAGTGAGACAAAAAAGAGATAGACCTTCTAGCAGTAAAGTATGTAACATAGCTGAAGAACAATAAGGCCATTTCTCAGTGCTTTATTCTTGAGAAAATCACAGAGTTCTTGATGTTTGAAGGCATCTGTGGAGATCATTGAGTCCAAATCCTTTCTTAGAGCAGGCCCAAGTAGATCAGGTTGTCAGGACTGTGTCCTTTTGGGTTTTGAATGTCTCCAAAGATGTAGAATCCATAACACTATTTTTAATATTTTTGTGTGTGTGTTTAAGAATACAAAATCAAAATTTATTTCATGCCTATCAATTCCCCTATGATCTGCACCAGTTGAACCACTCACTTTCCTTTCCATGAGCTTTTTATAAATTATTATATATATATAAAATATGTAAAAGAAGAGTATAAAAAGATAAATAATTGTGTTGTAGTGCAAGCTCCCACAGAAATGATGAACACTCTCATCCACGATTAAAGACAGTCTTGTTCTGAGCATTTCTATATTTTTACTGCAGTTTGTAAATATATAAGTGGACAAGTGGAGGGAAAAGTTTCTGGTGAGTTGTCTCTGTTTTATGAATAGCAGCTAAAACTTTATGCCAATCCTGACTGTAAAGCTGTTTCATGCCATTTACCTTATTTTGTTAGATTTCTGTAATGCAAAAAAAAAAAAAAAAAAAGAGTTCTGTGTGTATCTGCAACTATGAAAACCACAAAGTGATTAAGAGGAGTACAGCTTCTGTGGCTCATCAAGACAGCCGAATGTTCAAATAGATATACAAAACTTTATAGGGTTTTCTTTAAGAAGGTTATAAGAATACACAGAAATTACCTATGAGATAATAATTTCTAGGGTAATTTAATGGTCTATGAAAAATGGAGATTGATGTTACAATGTTTGATGAAAATGTGACTAGCAGTTCATGGCTACTATGTTATCAGAAGGAACTGAAGGAAATTCAGGAAAAAGAAATAAAGTTGGAAAAGAAACTAACCTATGAGGAGTGAGACCAGACCTATAGTCTTGCTTTAGAAAATCACAGCTGTAACTATGACAGTGCAGTTTTCATGGTATTTTTTTAGTATGGTGTATTAACTATTTGTGTAGCAGATTTAGAAAAGAACTTGCAGGGGAAGAATATTTTAATTACTGTATGTAAATGTGCTGGTATGAATTTTTAGACAAAACTGCTTCCTTCACCACTAGTGATTTTGCTTTCTTCCTTGAACTCCAAATATATTCTCGGAGAAGTACGTTGTGATAGTGTCTGGAACCTGGCTGTGTGCTGTTTTAGAGATGATATTTCATATTGTTTCTTTATAATTGCCCAAGTGTCTAACTTCTAACACTCAGTTTGCTGCAGGATTATTCTAGATAATGTTTAATTTTTGTGTAAGTTGTCAGCAGCTTTCTGAAAGATTGGCAGCAGTAGCTGAGAGATTTTGGCAGAAGGGCCTGTGAAAGTCAGGTATTTTTTCTTTTTTTTTTTTTTTTTAAATCTTAAAATGACTAGTAACACTGTTGCTAACAGCAGTGGCAACAAAACTAGCACAAAATGCCTTTTTGATGTTAAGGCCTTGAATCCCTGCTCCACGGCATCCTTGCTGCCTCCTATAGGCAGTTTGTAGTTGAGGGTTTAGAAACCTAGGCCAGGAATAAGATTAGAACCAGTACACGAACTGTGTGCTCAGTTGCCTAAAAGTAGGCATCTGGTGCAATTTTTGATGCCCTGTGTACATAAGACACATACATATGGCTGGCACATGGGGCCTAACTCCTGGGGCAGCGAGGTGGGATATGCTGACTTTCCGCTAAAGGCACTAGTCTGTCATTAGACATAGGATTTTATTTTATTTCACTGTTTCTACTTGAAAGTGAGTGAACTCTCTTTGGCTGGAAACCTAAATACCTGGCATGCCTATAGTCATTTCTGTGTAGACAGAAACAATTTAGGCATCTTACTCAAATCCTTATTTGTACACATAGAATCTCATTGGAAAACATGACATCTCAGTTAACTGAAAGGCAAGCAGAAAAAGAGTGGGAAGGGCAGTCTCTTGTGCAAGTGGGAAATTCTGGTAAGGCAGACTTCTAAACATTCCTCCTGGAATTTCTCAGTCAAGCTTGTAAATGGCACCACAGGCTTTAAGGTCACAGGTAGTTCTGTGAGCAGTGCAGCCTCATTTGCTATGAACATGTCTTGTGGTTGTATTGCCATGTCGATTTTGTGACACCAAAAAAGATTGCACTAATGAAATATTTATAGGGCTTTTATAGAACTGCATGTTTCATGTAACTTTTAAGAATATAATCACTTGAAAACTTCCATGCCTGTGCAAAATTTTGTTGCATTCTTCCAGTGGTGTAACACATTATTGTAGGGTGTGGGCAAAAAAGGGGGAAGAACCCAACCAGCTGTCTGAAAAATCTTCCTTTTCTTGCCAAACTGGAATAAAAATATCTAACTGAAAATCTAAGTTCTGAAGAAAATCTGCTCTGCACAGGAATGGAAGAACAGAGAGTACTAAAATGGCTTTAATGTCACTGTCCTGAAATGGCTGAGCCCTGTATGCCTGATGCCATCAGCATGGGCAAAGTGGTCCTCTCCCTGATGCCCTTCTCCCTGAGAGAAGGGCATCAGAGAATTGCATGGTCCTGTTGAACCCTTCAGTCTAGAGGAGAGAATTTAGAAAAATCAGAACCTAGACTCTTAGGCTACTTCTTCACTAACAAGTTAAATTTAATCTGGGACTATTCCTAGGTTTTAGAGTACCAGTGTGAATAAACTGACACAAGGCTGCTTGGCACACTCTTGGTCTTCTGCCTTTACTAGTTTCTTACATCTTTTCCTGGGAGTTGAGGAGTTGGGGTGTTCTGTGGTCCTGCACCTTCAGGAAGCAACTTGTATGGAGTCATCTTGCTTTGAAGTAGAGCTGAGATCCTAGCACAGATACAGACTATTTTGTGTCATTTGGCTTCAGTACTCAAAAATATTTCTGTGCAAGTCTAGTGTGCTAGTATTGGTGTCATTTCAAGATGTAATTTAATGGGATATGGTGAGACAGTGCTGTAGGCAAAACATACCCTTATCCCCATTTGCCTCTGTTTCTGGTCACATGATTTCACTACTCATCATTCCCTCCATTGGAAAAAACAGATGTGACAGAGAATGAAACCAGTTTAAGAAAATACAGATAAGTTTCTACTATGTTTTTAAATACAAGTGGCTCCTGGGAGAACCTGACAGTCAAGGAACAGTATGCAAGCTAGTAAATGGCAAAGGGAACCTTACTGTGAGCAAGAAAGGGAGAGAACAAACCCAGATAGGAAGAAAGGACAACTAGAGAGAAGAGAGTTGGGGAGAAGACCTTCCCTTTTGTTGAGCAGGAGCTATTGGATGAACCCAGCTGTCTGTACATTTTGGAAAATATATTAATGGAAACTTGGACTCACAAGCACACTTTCATTAGAAAGGCAGAATTGTTTACTTATTAAGATTTTGGGATAATGTAAGTATTCAAGTAGATTTTCAGTTTCATTTATTTATATCCATTGGAGGGAAGCGATTACAACACTTTAGCTAGGATTTTATTACAGAAATCACTTTGATATAGCAAAACAGATAAATACAATGCTGTATAATAATTTCATGGTTTGCTGCATGTTTTTATGTTATCTCAGAAACATTAAGTGATACATAATCTAACTTAATTTTGTGAATGAAAGTTTTGTAGGAGCTAATTCTTGTCATTTCTTCCCTTTGACTTTCAAGAGATGACTTGTAGGGTGGTGGCAGAGCTCTGCTGAAGTTAATGGTGCCTCAGGCAGTGAAGAGGGTCTGCCTAATTAGTTCTGTTTGAAAAAAACTAATGTCTTCCAAAAGTGCGTAGAAGGAATGTAAATTAAATCAATAATGTGAAAAAATGTTGTGTGTACACCCTTCAGAAGGGAAATAATTAAGATAGTGTGAAGGTTCAGTAAGGAATAGCTTGTGGCCTGCTCTATTAGCACACTTGTTACCTAATTTGCTGCATAGGGATGAAGCAGGATGCATGGGAGTCAGCCTAACTGTGGGATTGCAATTTCTAAACTCAGGAAGCATAAAGGAGTGCGCTCCTTATGGACCCTCCTCAGAATCCGGGCTTGGGTGAAGGATTTGGGGAACTTGCTCTGACCTCAGTCTGAGCTTTGCCTGGCATGTGTCACATAAATTTGGTATAACTTTTGTGCCCCCCACAATGTGACTTCAGCTTCCCAGTGCATGTTTGGAAGTTTCCAAATTTGAATTTGAAAAAGACCTTTTTTCTGCATTCTAAAATGCAGGTTTGAAATATGTAATTATGTAGAACTGTTCTTATTTTTGTAACTGAAAATGCTTTTTCTATGTGTATAGTTATGTATAATACTTACTATGGGCTCTTTCAAGTTGGAATTTCATGTTGTGTTAGTACAGGAATACTGTTCCTCCTCATTGTGGATCACATTCAACAGTACCTGTAAGAGTAAGTTTGAGGAATATTTTTTCTGTGAATGAAATACTCTGTATTCCACATGAAGGCAAGCATGGGATCCTTCTAGCATGTTTTCACGCAGCCTGTAAAGTTTCCACGTGAATCTGTGTGGGAACTGTTGACCCACCTGTGCTGAGTCCTGTGTGTGCCACTGGTTTTTTTTGTTATGTAGCGGTAAAGCCCAGAACCCTTTGCTATGCTGTGAAAATGCACCTTTTTCCAGAGCCATGCATATGAACCCTTTGAAGAACACCCTTTCACTGGTTTTCTTTAATAGCTTCATGTGTGAAATTGCATTGACATGTGCAAGGATGCAATAAACCAGAAACAAACCTAGAAACAAAAACCAGACTCTGGATGTCTTGAATGACTTAATGTAGCACTGCATCAGAGCTCACTGTCCAGAGGAGAGTAAACAGAAACTATTTTTGAAGTGACAGGCCAGAGTAAAATTATCTAACACTCTTCATTTTACTGATGCATCGCGTGGAGGTCCAGAAGCCACATTAGAGAACTGTAATCCTTCATCAGAGCATTTGTTTGGTTGCCTAACATCTGTGGATTGTTAAGATAAGTTATTACACAGACCTGCTTTAGTTTAGATTAGTTTGGACCACATCCCAGTATATTCAATCAGGATATAATTCCTGCATGCTGCTAAATTGCTTGCTCCACATACTTCTCTAAAAATGTTTTTCAATATACAGTTTTGTCACTGAAACTCTTCTGTCACCTCAATTTTTGATTTTTTTTCCTCTTAAAGAAAAGCATTTATTATTTTTCCTTTTGGACCGAATATATCTCAAGGCAACTGTAGCATTTTTTAATTCCTGAAGAGATTCCGAAACAGGGATGGTAGTATAGCTTCTGTGTGAGTATAATACAGATTTTCTACATGTGTAATCTATGGGGATTGGTACGTATTGTGTCCAAGATGCAGAGTTTAAAAATAGCTGTAACAAAATGGGTCTGTATTTACTTGTCTAGTATTTCTTCCTTCAGTATTCTGTATTTTTCGGTGTCTATTTGTGCATTAGCTATTCTTACTTGTTTGTATCTCGTAATATTTTGCATAAAATTAATTACAGTATCAAAGGTGATTATGTAAATTAACAGTATTTTCTTGCAGTTTATTACATGATTTAGACATATTTTAAATTATCGAATGCATTAACTTGTAAAGGAAGTATGTTACTGGGCTTGCATACATACACAAGTATGTAATTTAATTAGGATAATTTAATTTTAGTTTAGTATTCATTATCCTTCCTTTAAACAAACTCTAGTTGATTAATTTTTTTATTAACACTTTTTTCAACTTTTCTTGGGAACTGATAAAATACAGGTAATGACATTTTCTGTTACTGACTTTGGTTTATAGCATTGACGTAGATTTTATACACAGACACATTTGCATGCACACTTTTGCTGTCTAATGAGCTAACAGTTGTGGCAGATCCTATAAAAGCATTTTAAAATATGGCTTTTTTCCTTTTAGCCTTTCTGGGTTTTTGAATACCAGTAATAATAATCTGATAGATTAAAGGTCTGTTCTATTTAGAACAGATAGTCTAATAAACTGAATTGCTGGTTTGTGAGGTGTACTAGATGGAATAGATGTTTTGGAATCAAGAGCTTCTTTTGTTTGTTAAAGGTCTAGCATTTATCTTTGTCAAAGTTGCTGTTTCTATTATCCTACTTAGTGTTATTTGTTTTCATCATGGTGTATGTTTATGCCCCTGTTGGAATAATTGTAACTTTTGATTAAGGTTGGGTTTTTTTAATTAATATATTAGTAGATACTTTATTATCCCTCTTAAATAGAAGAAATGTAACAGTCATCTTTTGATAAAGGTCAGAGGGTAAAGAGTTGGATGTATTCTCTGTGTGGTTTGGTCCAACAGTGCAGAGATGCTTTTGGAAATTCTGATGTAGTTTTCAGACCTAAAAAGATAGTCTATTCTAGGGTGTTTTAAATAAATCTTAATTTTTTAAATATGTAAAATGCCTAAAGTTTTCATCGTGCCTTGTAAACCATGCACTTCCTCCACAGGCCAGAGAGTAAAAGAGCTCAGTACGAGAACTTTGGCCTGTTTCAATTTCCATGAAGTGGTTTTTTCCTCTTCTTTTTAATTTTAAGCGCTATATAATTCTGTGACTGTTGTGTCATTTCTGTGTTTACACAAAATAATTTAAGCATATTTTTCCTTCCAACTTTTGTCATCCTTCCTAGCGTCATTACAATTTTACCCATTACTTTCCATATTAAGAGATTTTCTTTCCCACTTTCCTTAATGATAATCAGCTTTGTTTCTTCTCATCTCTATTTTTATTTCTGGCAAAAATCCTCTCTCTTCTATATCCTTCATGCATTTTGCCTATCTTTTCTTCTTTCTGAAAACTGCTTTTTACTTTGTCTCAATTTTTTCTTAAACTTTTCCAGTCTTTAGTCTTGATTAACCGTTTATTTTTCTCTGGTGAGTTGCTCCTGTACATAAGACTGTCTCTACAGTATACAGGCTTGAAACACAGAGTCTTGCTTTAATGTGTGTGCTCCTGTATATCTGTGTGTAAGGAACTAAAACCCCCAATTTTTAAAAAAAATCCTAAGCACCACAGTCTATGTACATAGCTTAATTGTGATTTATGGGGACACGTTTGTTTATTTATTATTTGCAGCTTTAACTCAAAGAGATAATGACGATAATTTGCAAGTAGTACAAAATATGGTACTTTTGCATTCTTTTCATTGATGTATTTAGTTTTCTGTTAGTAGATTTCTTTAGTTTTACTTTACACCTCTGATAAGTAGTTGCTGTAGGTCTAGCTAAAATCAGCTAAAAGTACATGCCAAATTTATTTTCAGGATAATGTCAAGTTACTTAATGTGAGAAAATTTAATTATAAGGAAATACTGTGTCAATTTTCTGTGAGCATGGAAGGTGGGAGTCAGCTGGGCAGGACACTGCCCCCTGAGGTACAAGTCTGGTTGGCTTGTCTGTCCTAACAGCGCTCCATAGCAGTGAAAACAACCCAACCCACCCCGCGCTGCATCAACCCCCCAACAAGTGCTGGTCATGTTGTCAGTGTCTGTTCAGAGGAGAAGTAGGGCTGGGCTGAGGGAGGATTGCCACAGGTAGGACTGATGTATATTGACAACACATTTTGGAGAAGCTCGCATAGCATGTGCCTGTAGGATGCTTGGCTCTAGCCAGTGGAGAAGCATGTTCTGGGTCCTGTCATGAGCTCCAGCCTCACTAGTTCAGAGAGCGAGAGGTTGTACCTGCTCTGCGGTAGTGAGCATGCATTCCAGGCGCTGGGAGGTAGCTGCACTGACTCTTCTTGTTGTCTTCAACTAGGTTATGTGGGTATGCAATTTATGTCGAAAGCAACAAGAAATCCTAACGAAATCTGGAGCGTGGTTTTTTGGAAGTGGACCACAGCCCTCACCCAGTCAGGACGGAACACTGAGTGATACGGCGACCGGCGCAAGGTCGGATGCACCAAGAGAAAAGAAAGCAAGACTTCAAGAGCGATCGAGGTCACAGACTCCCTTAAGTACAGCAGCTGCCTCATCACAGGAAATCTCTTCCAGTGTGCAGCCTGACCGTAGGAAAGGAGCAGAAGTGTCACAGCCAGCTATGGGCCCGGACCAAAAGCAAGCTTCAAGGTCTAGAAGTGAACCTCCAAAAGAGAGGTAATGCTTTCTGTCTAGATAGAGCCTACCGTTATAAATGCTAGTTCAGCTGTGCCTTCTTTATGTTTGCTACTGTACAAAAACAAAGAGTAAATTGATTTACTGACCAGGGAAGGATAAAGTTTTGGTAGCAAATACTTTGTCTGTTTTGGTCTGTGCAAAAAAAATTAGGAAAAAAAATTATTTTATGGGTATTCCCATATATTTCAATGCATTTTGGTATACACTTCTAATATAGAATTTTAGGTTACTTTGAAATTACAAATTTGACTGGTATTTTAAAGTTATTAAACAAAGACCAAGCCTTTAGCTTTACTCGAATTTTTAAAGCTACATTCTCCTGAAAAATCCACACCTAAGCAATCAGAAAACACACCCTGTGGAATTCTTTCATATAACCTTATGTGTTATTGCTTTACCAATGATATTTCCATTTTTATTGTTAAAAATAATGCTATTAGAAAACCTCATTTACATGTAAGAAGTTAACATTCATGTAGAATAGCAATAGTACCATCTTGTATTCAGAGCAGGTTGTTTGCAAGAGTAGAGCAACCAGAAGCAAACTATTTTAAGTCAGTAAATGAGTTAATTCCTGAGCTGCATTCTGTGTGATGAATGGGTTGAGGAGTAGCAAATCAAGAGAGGCTAATGTGATGAAACAGTTGCTGTTCTTTTGGCTGCTGCCTGGCAGATGACAAATCAGTTGAGGAGGGAGCCTGTGGCAACAAAACAAGAGTCTGCCATAGAAGATTCTCCAGATTCTGGCCAGAATGGTTGATGATTTTTTTCCCCCTAGCTATTGGAGCTGAAAATGGATGATGAGCAGTGGCTAGCAACTTACTGTGTGGGTGAGATCTGTCTGGGTTTAACTCTGTCAAATTCAGGTTAGTGTTATGTATATGTATGGTGTAAATGAACATATGATGCCCTCCCCTAATTCTGTTGACTTTTGACACAGGGAAGGCCCCCAGAGCAGTTGTCATTTCTAGGGCAGCAAAACACTTTATATTTCTGCTTTGCTGTCCAAAAGTGAGATGTTCATATTAATTATACAAAATTAGTGTTCTCTACTTGTCACTGAGAGTTTCCAATGAATTCCAAGCATTCTGATTGAAGGCCATCTATGGTCCATTTATTGCCAAAAACTCAGGAGGAACTGGAGATGGAAAAAAAAAAAAGAAAAGGGAGCTTAACGTGGATTATGTCCAACTTTGTTCTTTGTGAGGGTCTTTAATATGTAATCCAAAGACGTGTCACTTGTGGAAGGGAAGATTCAGTGCCAAAAAACAAAGTCCTAGTGACTTGGTCCCAGTGTGCATTCATCTGAAATACATTGTATAGCTATGTTCATACTTCTTCATAATCAATGGATTCATATGTGAATTGCTAAATGAAAGGGCAACTGCAATGATGAGAAAAATAAAAATATCCAGCATAAGGGAATTTTATGATTCTTTGGCTTGCTTATTTTCCCAAAGCATAATATGAAAGAGTAAAGAAAAGAATTTTTTTGCAGCATCATTATTTATTGTTTTTTACTTTATCTGCATAGAGAAATAAACTTTTCATCCTCTTTTATTACTAGAGAAAGGAATGACATTAATTCATCTCAAGGAATCAATTAGCTTTCCTTTATGTGCGTATGAAATGGGCACTTCTTTTTAGAGTTTTAATAAGATAAATCAAACTACTTTAAATATTATTTCTGGATATATTATCTTTAACTTTTTTTTATATCTATATTACTTCTTTCTATAATGTTATTGTGGTAGATACTCCATTTGGTGGTATTTATATCTGTGCTGTCAGGGTACTTAAAGTGAATCGTGTGGTTAGTCTGTAACTCTCATGACTGCTGCCAGAAAAATGGAGAATATACTCCAGTACTCCATCATAATGATGCAGTTACTACAAAAACAACTCTGAGTCTTCCTACTTACATGGGTAAATTATCTCTCTTTGTCCATGTTAATATTTTTTTTTTATTTTACTTATTAATTAAACCATTCATTATTTATGTTTTTCTGGACTCTGGAAGTTGTTTATTGGAAAATAAAATTAAGATGGAAGGATTAATAGATTTAATTCATGTTAATGGATTCAGTACTTTTTTTTTGTTTTGCCATAGCTTATCCTGGTTTAGAATTTGTTTTCCAAACAGTATGCAAGTATTTCTATTTTCCATTCAATTCTTAATATTACTGTACTCCTTTTCATTGTAGGAAGAAGGCAGTATTGGTTTCTGACCAGAATGGCAAAGGTGTAAAGAGTGAGCGTAAGCGTGTGCCAAAATCCTCACTTCAGAAAGAAGGACCAACAGATGACAGGGAGCGTAAAGAGCGGCATGAAGGTAGAAGGCTGGAGAAAGGCAAGTCACAGGATTACCCAGACTTGCCAGAGAAACTTGAGGAAGGCCAAGTGCCTGATGATGAAAAACAAAGGAAGGAAGATGAATATCATACCCGTTACAGGAGTGACCCCAACCTGGCAAGATATCCTGTAAAACCGCACCCTGAGGAGCAGCAGATGCGCATGCACGCGAAGGTTTCTAAAGCACGACACGAGAGAAGACACAGTGATGTAGCTTTGCCACACACAGAAATGGAGGAAGCGGAGGTACCTGAGAATAAATTAGGAAAACGCTCACAATTACAGGGAACTCAGGACAGAAAATCTCTTGTGGAAACTCAGAGGTCGTACTCTATAGACAGAACAGGTGATGTAAGAATTTCTGTTTCTAAACAATTAACTAATCATAGCCCACCAACTCCCAGGCATAGTCCAGTTCCTATAGAACACGTAGAATACAAGAACCACGATTCCTTTATAAAACAGAGCCGCCTTGATCCTAGCTCTGCTATTCTCATGCGAAAAGCAAAGCGGGAGAAAATGGAGACCATGCTAAGGAATGATTCCCTTAGCTCTGACCAGTCGGAATCAGTGCGGCCATCCCCTCCAAAGCCTCATAGAGCAAAAAGAGGCGGAAAGAAAAGGCAGATGTCAGTTAGTAGCTCAGAGGAAGAAGGGGCATCAACACCAGAATATACTAGCTGTGAAGATGTGGAGATAGAAAGTGAAAGTGTCAGTGAAAAAGGTAAGGACTTTTCTGTATATTATGCACATGGCCATGATTTGGGGAAAAAAAAAAATCTGTATTTTTCTCTCTCTTTTGCCTCTTTTTAATCATACACTTACTTCCCCTTGCCTTTCTTTTTTTGCCAACTGAGAAGTGTCTCATACTTGATTACATTTGCTTTACAATGTTTCCTTTTGCATTCTTAGATGAGGTGGTTACAGGTAGCGTCAGCTGATGAGTTTCCTTTTCATTCTCTGCCCTCTTTCACCTGGAAGTGACAGAATTCAAGGGTTCTAGTTTACTCCTTGATGATATCTGTACTCCTATGGTCATTACTTCATTCTTTTGTCTGTATGTAGAACAGTTTTCTGTGGATGGATTGAAATAAAAAGTGAGTTCCATAACAATCAGAGGAGACCATTATAAAGCATCATAAGATATGCAAATTTTTACTACATTTAATAAAATATCAAAAAGCTGCCAGAGTTCTTTGTTACTAAGGATAAGATATGGGGCAAAGGGAGTGTTATGTAGAAAAGAAATGAGAATTGACGAAGTCGTTGTGTAGATAACTTTTCTCGTGAGCTAAGAAGTGTGTTTAAAATCTGTTATTTCAGTTTGTCTTTGTCTGTTGATGGTAACACTCAGCAGCAGTAAGTAAGTTGTAGTACACTGTGTGCTTTTAAACAAAGCCTTTCTTCTGCCTGAAGAAGTTAATCAAATTCAGGAATGGTGAACAGATAAAATAAGCATTGTCAGAAAAGACTGTGGTAGAACTTAGCAACAGTCTTAACTCTACTTTGTCTTTAAGTGACACTACAGTGAGCTGAAAGCTTTCTGTGTCTTTGGAAGTAGCTTTTAGCTCCTTGGTTTAACTATCTGTGTTTGTACCTTGAACGTTTCCTGCTGGTATTCATACTGAAAATGCCAAAGGCTTGTCTGCATTGCCTTTTAGTTCCTGGCACTGTTTCCTGACATGTCTGTGATTCATATATGCTAACCTGTCTGTCTGTCTTTATCTGATATTGTGGTCTCCTAGCATCCCCTAAGCTCCAGCATACAGCAAAGATAGCAGGTTTCTCTCCAATCCCATCTGAATAGCTGCTCGTTTAACTTTCTAAGCATGAGCTTTTCCATTGAAAATATGGAAACTTGCTTTTCTGCTCATTTTTAAGGAGGTGATCATACTCTGAAATTTTATTCCAGATTCCACTAAAACATAAAAAGCTCTCACTTGTTTGACTGAATTTTGTCAAATACTGGAATGTATTGCACAGAGATTGGTACAGTCTCCATCCTTGGAGATGCTCAAAACCCAAATGGAGAAGGCCCTGAGCAACCTGCTCTTTTGACAAAACTTTTGAGGAAGGGTGTTTGAACTAGGGACTTAGAGAGGTCCCTTCCAGTCTCAACTATTCTGTCTTTCTAAGATGTCTTATTTTGTGGCAATGTTTTAAGCTGATGTTTGGATTTGTGTAATTTTCTCTGACTCCATCTGTTGGTAGGAGAAGTCTAATACAGCATTTCTTTTCCATCTTTGTCTTTTGCTTTTATTATGTTTATCAGTTTGAGGTTGCTTATGAAGTAGAAAGAATTTCCCATAATCAGTGTAGGTTATTCTTATAAACTGAAAGGTTGTTGTTGTGAAAGTCAAGTCCAGGCTGAAAGTTACTGATACTGATATCAATAGACTGATATAGTTTGTGTTATCCTAGTCTTTCATAAGTAAAATCTTTCAGTAGCTGCTTTCAGGCTTATGACACTGATCTCAGCTTTTGACCAATTTCCCAGTGTATTGTTAAAACATTAAGGGTTGGATTTTTTTTCCTTTAGTGTTATGAATTCCAGAGAACTTCAAATGTTGCTAAAGGTTTATGTTCTCAATGACTGAATCAAGTTCTTGGTTACCTCTGAGATACATGTTTAGGCTCCCCCTTTACACGGTGGAGACCTTGGTTTGTATCATACCAGAGTGCTACCTCACTATATTTTTATTAAAATTAATATTTGAACAATATTGATATTAATAGGAGTATGTTAGGGACCTGTCTGACCACTGACCTCCACACATGTGATTTATATTGTTGAGCATTCCTTGAGACTTTGTATCTAATTGTCAGCATAAATATATGTGTGTGTATATATATATATA
>VZTH01005365.1:124854-334599 GCA_013397815.1 Aleadryas rufinucha
GGGGGGGTGTATGGAGGTGTATTCAAGGCATTCATTACAGAGGCATATTTATTAATTTAATAGTTATGATATTTAGCCATTAATTTTTTGCCTGATTTTTGATGTGACTTTTTTTTCAATAACCAGGATTGTAAATGGAAAGCCTTTAAAGATGGGGATGTATAGCCTATAAAAAAGAGATAGGAAACATGAATACAAATGAGAAAGCAGAAGCATTTTTGATAGTAAAGTATCCAATTATTTTTACAGTTACATTTTCATCAGTACTTGAAATACTCTGGAGTATTTCATAAAACTAGGTGGAAAGGCAGGAAATTTAATTACCTAAGGAAATATTTTAGAAGTCCCCCAATACTCTAAAAGAATATATGCTACAGTAAAAAGATGTAGTTTTAGAGTGCTGCTATTATAACCCTGCTCGTAACCCATTCTTTGCAATTTAGCAGCATTGTTACAAACAGAATTTCACCAGAATTTTTTCAGTTCTTTGCTTGTAACTTGGGAGAGACACTGCACAGGTTCAAAGTTATAGTGCTTTACTTTATAAGCCAAGGAGGGTCTGGAATCCATCCTTTCTTATCTAAATGTCAGCTCAGCCAGAAACCTGGTGCCTAAGTAATATAGATGGAGCTAGAAACTTTGAATGGCCCTATTAAAAACCCCCAAGATCTTAAAATTAATGTTTGCATTTGGTGAGTGCCAATATGAAACGATCTGCAACTAAGTAATGAAGATGTAGTATTTTCAGTTCTATGTTGAACAAATAAAATAAAAGTTTCTGTGAGAAACAGCTTACAGAGATGTTTAAAAGCAAATGATGCCCCATAGAAAGATACAGTATAGGTAGAGCAGATAAGACTGTATTGAAAATCAATAGCCAAAAATGTAATAAAAAGTACATACTGTGCAAATGTTATTTTTTAACATTTGCATTTCTTAGAAACAGATTAGTATTGCATTACCCTGTCTTCTGAGCCCAAAAAGCCTTCAAAAAACCAACCTAATTTAGCTAGTACATTCCTTGCTGTTTACTGTAACCATTTAATATGTATTACTTCAAAATTATTTTAAAGGTTATGCACAAACACTGGGAGATACTTTCTTTCCAAAAAATAAATGTCGTTTGCTATCTACTGGGATTTTTCTTCTTTGGTGGAGGATCCAAAGATTTATGTCAAATTGTTTCCATGTTGGGAGTAAATCTAGAGAAAGAGGACTTTTGCAGTGTCCAAAAAAATTTTGATGAGTGTCATCTCAAATTTCTTATTAAACTATCTACACCCTTTACAGGATGCTACTGATTGCTGATAATAGTTTTCATTCTATTATTAATGGAGTCTGTAGGACTCCTTTTTCTGAAATCTCTAATAGCTGAACAATAGGTGAACTGAGTTTCCAGTGAAGTCCTGGCAAGGCAAAAGGAGTCCTCAGAGAAGGCATAAATTGCATTCATACTTGCTTCAAGACAAGCGAGAATAACATAAACCAGACTATTAAAAATTAAATCCAGACCTCATTTTAAAACTAACAGTTTCTGCCTACTGCCATCCAGTGAAGAATGCAAATTGTATTTGGCATAAGTTTGAGAAAAAGTATTTTCTTTGAAGTTGAAAAATAAGAATTTGTGTAGAACTAGTGGATTTGTGTCCAGATGAGGCTGTACAAAACTTATTTTATCCATTGATGGATACAAGAGATACTCCAGAATTTTGTCATGCAACCTTTGAAACTGGAAGATAAAGTAATGTTGGAAATTGGAGCAATGTTGAGGAGGTACTGCTCCAGTACTTTAATGTAAATAAATGTGCTAATAATTTTACATTTTGCATACTTAGTGTTCATATTTGCCTAAATGTGTATTTTGTTCACACTCTTTAGGCTTGAAATTATGACTAATACTCACAAATTGGTAGTAAAATATTGAAAACCTAAGTAAAACTCACTCTGTATACTTGCTAATGGATTTATTTGGGAGTGAGGAGAGTACGATAAAATTGGTGCCTTGCTTGAAAAACAAACTCCTGAACTGACTTTCTGGTTTCTTTCAGTGAAGATGTGATTGTTTCATTCATAATGCCTTTCTCAAGGTACCGTGAGGAACAGGGTGATTCAATTTAATTTAATTTAATTCTTATGAGCTTAACTTCTGGTTAGAAAATGTTATGGGTGGGGATCTTGCTGTTTTCTTGGTTTATGCCGAGGTGTGAGGCAGGAGGGCTGTGAGCAGGAGGAGAGGACATGGCGGTCAGGAGTAGAAAGGGATGCTGTGGTTTGCCAACAAATGTGTCAGTGCTGGCTCAGCTCCAGGAGGAAAGGATCTGGCCCCTTCCTCCGTCCTTTTCTGGTTGTTTCAAGTGTCTCTTTGGGTGCTTGTGCTTAGGGGTGCTCCCAGGGGAAGGAGAGAATAAATTATATCCTTGCCAAGTGATTTATTCCAAGCTCTGTAAGCATTGTTGACAAGGAAGGTAGCTTGAGGGCTAAGAGAGAAACCACACGTGTGCAGTAGGGCCCATAAAGGGACCAAAAGAAAACATCAGGAAAAGGCTATAGAGAAGAGGAGGCTGGTTTTAAATTATTTTAGTTAAACTTTTTGACTGAGGTATTTTCAGTCTGGAGTGTAGGCGAGTCAAATTGCACTGTAACATCTGCTAGCATATTTTAACATCTGTTTGCATGGAGAGTTGGGCATGGAGTTTTAAAACTGGAGCAGAATTTGTTTAAAAGTGCAGCTGAGATTTAACTTAGTGTAAAATAAAATACCCTTCCAAGGAAGATTGTTAGTTTTCAGGTATTTGTTCAAATTTATCTTCTCGTCCTTGTGCAGTAATTTAGATCTAAATCTGATTCAGATTTTAATGAAAATATAATTTAAAATTACTCTAGTTTGAGAATTTTGTTCATTGCTAACATTGTTCAATGCTATCAGTATTCAGTGCTTTTGAGCAGCTGAAATTATTTACAATGCTTGTGGAGCTGTAAATAAGTGCTTGTTATATTAGAGTTGGGCAGTAAGAAATCTGTTTTGTGTGTATGAAATTATTTAAAGTACACGCATATAAAAGTGAGATAAGCTGAACATGAGTGGGGAAAAAAGTCAAATTATTGCCAATATATTCTGCATTTCAGAAAGATATGTAACCAAATAAATGAGGATGTCATGAAGATATGTGGCTGAATTTTCCTCTTAAATCCTAATACAGCCCTTTTTCTAGTTTACCTTAAGAAGGCTGTGAGCATGTGTAGCAGGTTTGGTTCTAAACTAGGCAGAAACACCATTTTTGTAGTGGTTTCAGTTCACCTTTCTTATCTTTTGTGAGATAGGAGATTTGGAGGAATGCAATGCAGGCTTAAACTTAAAGAATATGAGAAAGTCTATTAACAGAACTAAAAAGGGAAAAGAAAAAAAAAAGAAATCAAAGCAAACCCTCCCTTTGCTCCAGCAACCCCCCTCCCTTTTCTCCTTCCCAAACCAGCACAAGGATAACACTACATGATTCTTGGTCAGCATTTACAGTTCTTAAAAATCTCTCCACTATTTAAGGAAACAGAGGTCTCTTTTTCTGTCCGTGGTCTCCCAAACTGCATCAGCCAACAGTCCGACAGCCCCCGCCCGGGAAAAACTGCTGCCGGGAAAAGCNGTGGGGAGGGGACCCGAGGCCGCTCCGAGGAGCGGAACCTCAGCACCCATCTTCCCCCCCTCCCGCAGGAGCGGCAAAACCAAAAGAGGGAACTTCCTGTCTCCCCCAAGCTTCAAATATGGAACTCTCGAAAAAGCACCATTGGTCAAAAGAGCTGTCCATCAGCTCAGGTTCAACCTACCACAGCATGCTGGAGGGAGTTCAGAGGAAACAGCAAACTGTGACCAAGGTCTGTAAAACATGATACATCACGAAAGGTGGGGATGGATTGTGGTTGAATAGTTTGGGAAAGAAGCAGGGAGAAAAAAAATAAAACAGAAAGAAGTAGCTGGAGGGAGAGAGGTTGAGTGAGTGCTCCTCTCTTCCCCTGGAGGGCTGAGTTACTGCTTGGAAGGTTGAAGCTTGCTGCCAAAAACCATGATAACCCTGAGGACAGATAAGCAAAGTTAAGGAAAACTGTAATCATAATTTCTTACTCATTTGAAATTGAGGATTCCTGAAAATAAAAATCAGTTTCTTCAGAACATGCTCTGAGATTGCTCTATGTTAGAAATGCTGCTGCTGTTCCTGTGGCAGGATCTGAGCTAAGCTGGGAACATCTGGGGCTAAATTCACAGTGCCTGTATCTGTACCTTATTCTTTTTTTGTCAGCCTGTAAGCCATTTCCAGTACAGAAGTCTTTAACCTGCCCTGCTTCTGGGTTGCTTGATTTTTCACAAGTTCATGATTTTATTAATTGTTCTTTGTCGCTTACCTTTCTTCTGCACATCTAATTCATGAAATAGCAACAAATTTGTCCTGATAGTAATTTTTCCAGTAGTAAGATAAATATTTTAATTACAGAAGGGCAGATACTATAGCGTGGATGGGTTGGAGTCTTATGTTCAAAAACACTTAGTGTTTGACATCAGGGAACCTTTATTTTCAGGAGCTGTGAGACTGTTTGAACTTGTAGAGAAATCCAGGAGTTCTATAAGGCTTCTCCATGAAAGATCAGTTCTCAAGAACATTAGCAGTCCGTTTTTTCCATACAGAAACCATTGGAGGTAGCAGGCATGAGAATGTGAGCGTGAGCTCTGGGTCATGGAGCACTTTTTAAGGGTCTAAGAGGGAGATGAAAAAGCTTTTGAAAAGCTTGCCCTAATTTTAGCTACTGAGCAGTACTTTTCAAACACCACCATGGCATGGGAAAAACTTGATTGTGTCAGAAAGAAGGTTAATAATTATGAGATGTCTGTGTTTGCATATGCATAAATATGCATGGTTTTATCCTGTTCCTGTCTGCTTTGAATATCCCTCTGAAAACTGTTTTCCCATATTTGCTCCTGTGTTTTTGTGCTCTTCTGATGGTTTCTTTGTTCCTTATTTCTCCTGTACAACATGTGAGCTTCAAAATAGGGAACTCCCCACCTACACTTTGTAATCTCTTACGCTGATTATCTCCATTTCACCTGTAATACCAAGCACAACATGTGTTATGGTTTTAAATATGCCCATCTCATTGGTGATATTTACTGATTAGTAAATTAAAGAGGCATTCTTTGACTTTTTTAGCCAAGGAATGAATTGCGGCACATTCTTGAATTCCTCAAGAGAAGGATGCATGGAAGCTGTCTGTTAGGGTTTATTCTTGGCCTGTGTCCTGTCTAGTAGTAAACAGAGAGTGCTAGCTGAACCAAGGCACAACTGTTCCAGGGATTATTTTAAAGGCACAGTGTGAATGACAACCCATTTGGCACTGGCAAACACAGTGGTACAAGTTGTAGTCACTTGTTCCTTATTTATTTGTCTGCTGTTTTATTGCCTTGCATTTAAATAGCAAGTTCAGTGGAGTCCAGATTTTCTTTTTATGATCGTACATTGCCTAATTTTCTGAGATTTCACTACATTACTGAGACTCTAACTTGCCTTGATGATAATAAATTAGTATGCTTATTTAATGCAAGGACATATTACTACTTTTTTTTCCATTTATCAGCACACAGCAGAATTTCAGGTTACTTTCTAGTGCCCTCTGAAATGCTTGCATTCTCCTGTAGATAGCTGCAGGTTGCCTCCATGAGCCTGTTTTCACTACACACTAATTTGCTGCTAATCAGCTAAATTATCCTTTTATTTGCCGTTTTGGTTTTCTTATCAGGTATCAAAGTGATTCATGTATGTATACTATGTATACTTCTATGCTTATAATAACATTGTGAACCTCTTTCTTTCATTTATTTTGGACCTTACAGTCTTTTTCATCCTTTGGGTTGGTATCTTTTCAGTTTGTTTTTGGTTATTTTGGTTTTGTGGGCCTTTTCTTAATGGCATTGTGGGGTTTTGTTTCAGCTTTGTTTGTTTGTTTTACTGATGGAGCCACCACTAAAAGATACAACAATGGGAAATTTGTTGTGCTTTGGACCTTNCACCCCCACACCAGTTTTAAGACCTTAATATAATGCTTCTGATAACTGATCATGTTTGTTTTCTGGTCCGAGAAAAAGACTCTTCTAAGGTTTTAGTTCAAAGGGAGGCAGGGGTTTCATTTTGGCTTGCCATTGAGCTTGAAGACATGTAAGGACAGGGCAGAGTTTTACAGTTCTATTTTCAGTTTGATAGGTGTTTTTGTCTTTTCTGCATGAGTTTGCTGTGAGAATAGAAAGTCTGCAAGCAGGAAATGTGCAAAGTGTAGTATGCAGCAGTGATTATTGGTTGGCTAAGGCACATAGTAGAGAGCTAGGACTTACATGCTGCTGGCCCAACATGCTGTCAGTCAGTTTGCCACTCCCTCTGTAGACACCTAACTGCTCTAGATGTTGAGAGTTGAATTAGTTACTTTTTTAGGTATTCCAGCACTTTAAATTGCTGCATTTGTACATGTCTAACGTCTTTAAAATACCTTTTTCTTATGCATGAGTTCCTCAGCACATACCCTTGACTGACTCAAAAAATTGTATATGAAGAGCTTTCTAACTGTTAAACAACTTCAGCCTTTGAGGTGTTTTGTCAGAGAGTGGAAGTCTTGGAAATACTGTGATGCTATGCAGTAAATGTGTGCTCACATCAGTATTTTTTAGACCCTCAGTATTAAATATTGTATTACACATTCTTTTAAGCCATGAGAGAACTTCTAATAAAGCATTTTATTTAGAATAATTTATTTTTACATTTTCTTCCTCTCTGTAAACATGACTTTTCTATTTTAAAAAAGAAAATATCAGAATTCTTTACTTTGTGATCTGTGGCTTTGCTGTACCTTATATGCAAATTGGAGCAAGTCTAACTTGCTCCATTGAGCAAGTTGAGGTATGTGTATTCTATGGTTCATTTGGGCCATAACTGGCATGGGATTATTTTGCAATTTTCAATGCAGATTTGCAGAGAATTTAAGAATATGTTTAAATTACATTACGTAGAGGTTTTGATTGCATATCAGGTCCTAGCTTAATATATATGAAGTTAGTTGGGGGAACTATGTGTGGTAAAGGAATAAGTAATGGTTATATCCATCGAATGGCTTGGGTTGGAAGGGACCTTAAAGATCATCTGCCATGGGCAGGGATCGACCCTCTTGACCAGGTTGCTCAATGCCCCATCCAAGCTGCCTTTGAACTCCTCAAGAGATGGGCCATCCACAGCTTCTCTGGGCAACCTGTTCCAGTGCCTCACTACCCTCTGAGAAAAGAATTTTTTTTTAACATCCAATCTAAATCTCTTCTCTTATAGTTGGAAACTATTCCTCCTTGTCCTACCATTATCTACCTGTGTAAAAAGTCACTCTCCCTCTATTTTATATTCCTTGGATACCTCTCACACAAGTGTAATTCAAGACGAAGTATTTTCAGACATGCAGCAACATGTACACAAATAATTTCTAAAATTTAAAGTTCCAGTTTTTGTAACCTAGTCCTCAATTTCGTAATTCTTTCCTCTGCAATATGAGCTTCAATTCTTGTTAGCTGTTCTCAAAATGATTATTGGAAAAAATGTTCTATTTAAAGCAACTTGTCATGCTATTTTACTAGTTTTCCAAAGAGCCCAAGTTCTCAGTATTTTTTAAGATTTTCATGGAATAGACTTGTGTAGACTTCAGGAAACACACTTCTTTTTCCTGTAAAATTCAGTGGGTGCTCTAGATCTGCTTAGAAGTTGTCAGTTGCAGAGTAGAAGTCACTTGCTGTGTCAGACACGAGCTTTGAAATTTCCTTCTTGTAGTGTATATGTTTTAATGGTTGGCTTGTTACTAATTTTGTTATTTTAATGAAAACATAGGTATCTTTTCACTGGAAATGTAAACTCAGATATAAATGTAACTTGCTATAAATTTTGAAGAAAAATTTGTAAAACTTTGCAGGTTTTAATTAAGTTTATTAACTAAATAGCATAAATCATCTAATAAATAGAAATAATCTACAAATAGAAAATAAAATTACATTGAAGTTCAATGTAGTTAGGTTCATAAAAGTAGGTAAATATTTCTACATTTTTATGCTATGCTATTAAAATACTTAGGTTCTAAGAATTTATTTTGCCGTTGCTTCTAATAATTTATTTTGCCCTGTTGCTCAGAGAAAACAAAAACTCTAGATATGGCCCTTTTTAACCCATAAGGCCACCTGTTCTTAAACCATTAAAATTATGCTTTATGAGCCACTAGATGGAGCAGTCAAATCTCACTTTTTTCTATGAGCCTGTGCAAGACAGTTTCTCTCTCAGCACAGAGAGAATCTGGAAATGCAGGCACAGTTTGCTAGTTAAACCAGTAATTTGAAAACCTTCTTCAGATCTTATCTCCATGTGTATTTTTTTCTGTAGGCAAATTTATGTTGTCCTGTAGCTTTAATGTTGCAGATGATATATGGGACATATTCTGCATATGGAAATTACACTGACATGAACAGTTCTATGGAAGCAGTTATTCATTTCTTGATCTGAGTCCTCTCCTCAGGCAAAAAACTACAAAACATAACAAGGAAAAGGTACTCTTGTTTGAGGATCACAAGCCAGATTTTCGAAATTTGAGAAGTTTAGAGTTATATTTACATGTCACTCTCTATGGTTGTGCTTAAGAAATCTTGGTGAAGTTTCATATTCTCTTCTTGCTTCCCAAAGTATCCTTCCAACCTAATTTTCTTCTGTGACCTAATGCATAAGAAACATTTATTTAATGAGATCACAGTATCTGGTTCAGGAGCAAACAGAAAATATACAATAATGTATATTGTTGTAAAATACATGTATATGAATGTTTTCATATTCTTTGTTTTACTGTAGTTTCATAGCATTACTAAGACAAGACTTTTTTGGGAGGTGTACAAGTTTGTGAATATATATGTTTATATGAAATAGAAGGTATGTGTGCTATTAGAAGGCACTTCAATGAGTCTGTTCCAGTTAAATACTTCAGGGATCATGACATGTAGTTATAGGGCATTATCCCAGAGGTAGGGAATAGAGCTATGTGTGAATTTAAAATCCCACAGACTGTTGTTTTATTCTTTGCTTTTATCATGTCTTTGAAAGTCAGAATGTTCTGCATTAAAGATTATCAGCAGTGTCACAAGAGAAGAAATGTCGTTCAGAAGCAGGTGGATACAGTCCTTGGAGTGTCTCAGGCCTGCTCCCACATCTCAGGTGGGCATTGCAGATCCTGGCACTGGTGTCCTGTCAGTTTTGGGTAGGAGTGGCACGCAGCTTTGCAGAGCAGGAAGCTCACACTGTGCAAAGCAGTTCTCCCCAGGTGACTCTCTTTAACCCGTGTGCACTTTACATGGTTCTCAGCTGAACTGTGAGATGAGCAAAAACTTCTGCTCTGGCAGTGAATACTAATGAGTGCCATGAGCTGAGGGCTGGTGAATGCCATGTTTCTTTCAACTCTCCAAAGTCCTGGGTCATTCAGAAGTATAACACCAGTTCTTGCCTGTCATGCTCCAGAGCGCTACCACAGCAAATTAGTGTAAATTGATGTCAAAATACATGGTATGTCAAGGAATTTTGCATTCTCTACAGGCTCAGATTTTACTTAAAATATAGTATAAAAGTGATTTCCACTTACAGATAAAATAGGGCCTTACAAAGGAACTCCCAAATACAATTTTAAATAGAAGTAGATTCTCACAACTTTCTGGTGTTTGCTGTTTCTGCCAATTTTTGTGTAACGTGTTGAACCTTATGAGTGTACCCAGGTAGGTTCAGTTATCTCCCATGGGAGAGACATTATGGATTTTCCAGTAGCGGAGTTTTCATTCTTGTTAAGCAGAGACTGTCTGGGGGAGGGCAAAACAGTCCCCTATGAATGGAACTGGAACTGAATGTTGAGGAATAAATCCAGTTGTGTTGCTACTGGCTCTTTTCCACAGAAAAGTTGCTCTGAAATCAGTTATAAAACAAGTTGGTTAGTCTGTTCCTGCTACCAAGTTTTTAATAGCACTGCTAAGAAATTCTTAGGGAATGACTATTCCTACAAACCACTGAAACACTTAGGAAGACAGTGTTAATTTTTGCCTATGAGCAGTTGCTTGTTTTTCTTAAACAAATGTACCATTTACATTTTGATTTCTCTTCAAATATATCCTTAAAAATTCTGATCTATCAGCATCATTTCCCTTAAAAAAAAAAGCTACAACAACAGATATTGATATTAATTTTAGGCATGTTGCCATCATAATATCAGTTGTCTGTGCTGTTGTGGACCTAATCTTACTTTGCCCTAGAAAATTTTCACAAGGATTAGGAATGAATTTTCTGACAATGCTTAAGAAACATGGTCACCGTTAAACCCTGCATTTAGATGTGTGGTTTTAGTAACTTTTTTATTTGTTTGTGTGGATGGTATATAACATTTTAAAGTACTAGAAAATGCTACCTAGTAGAGGTTCCTTTTGGAATGGTCAGTACGTATGGGACTGCTGCTTTAATTTCTAGGTTTAAACCTGACATTTTTTAGAATTAAAGGATCTGGGAGGAATCTGAATTGTAGAAGGATTCGGAAATTAAACTATGTCTACATCCTCTTAGGTAGTAGGGAAAAGAAAAGGAAAGAATGTGAGTTAAATTGTCAAAGAAGTCCTGAAATAGAGAAACAGAATAAAATACTGACGCACAGACGTCTCTTACCCATGGCTATATAACTTTTCAATCACAGCCTATACAGGAATTAGTTCAGAACATGTGTTATCTTTTGTTTTTTACTTTGTAATGGGGGTGGAGAGTTTTTGAAGGGGGGGGGGGAAGTTGTTTTAAGGAATTTTGGTGAGCTTATGTGGCTGAATTAAATAAGCTGTAATGACATTGTCACCTTAGGTTGATTCTCCTGTTATTGCTGTAGTCCAGGTTTGAAAGTGATGTGTTTTGCTTGACTTCTGTTTTGGCAGGAAACCTCAGGTGCACATAGATGCCTGCAGTCTCCTCCTACAGGCTGAATTGATTGCAGGAATTTGGTTCTGTGAGTTCAAGCCTGTACCTGAGCATGGCTATCAAAAGTGGTGCTGGCATACCACCCCTTCATACCAGCTTACTCTGCATCAGGCAGGGGAGGGACTTTGAATATGGGTCTTCCACATCCACTGTGCTGTGGGGGTGTCTGTCTCTGTGGAGACAGTAACACAACAACTGGAAACCTTAGTTAAAGTTGGGAACAAAAAGAATATTTTGATGTCATTGATCAGTAAATTGAAGTCAGTGCCTGCATATTGGTCACGATTTAACTGAAAATATCTGGCTTTGGTTAGCAATTGAATAGCTGAGCAAATTGCTTGAATTAGGGTTTGTTTAAGATGACCTTTGGCTCTAAAAAATGCTATCCAGTAGGTCTTTTATAGATATTATTAGTTAATATGTTACTTACTGCCCTTGTGATGCAGAAAAATACTCCACAAAATCTCCTTACACACAGAGGTCAATTCATCATCCTGTGATGTCAGAGGAAGTCCAGAAATCTGTAAATCTGACAGTGGCTGCACTTTTAGATTTGCACTGATGTTCTTCTGTCTTGATATCAGCAGATCCTCCTCAGTCAAGGCCAATTACCAAAATTATCTATCTGAGCAGTTGCTGACTTTTTTTAGTAGATAAGGTAACTAAGAAAAATGGATTGCAAAATTACTGGTTCATGAAGGTTGGGTGGCAAAGATCTCAGCCACTGCACCTCTAGAATTAAAGGCCCGACACAGGTTTTCTAGTATGAGCATTCAACTTGTCTCTTTCCAGTTTCACTGTCACGATCATCTTCCTCAGAGGAGTCAAGAATAGTCAAGTCCATCACAGAAGAAGAAGGGGAAATGAAATATCAGTGGGAGCACAGTACTAAACAATTGACAGTGGAACTTGGAATGCTGGATACAAAAGCAATAAATAGCAGGGAGTTTCTTTACTGGCTCTTTCAGACCTGTGTGCTTGAAGGGGTTCCCATCTTGGTTGTGCAGAAATGCTGTTCTGTCTTTCAGTCTGCCTCAAAATGGTGGGTGATGTTCTGTAAAACTCCCCTAGAGGACCTTTAGAAACAATGTGGTCAAGCCATTATTCTGGGATGCCAGTGGGAGGCACACCACAGCCTGGTCCCAGTGTGTGCATTTACATGGTGTTACTCAGACGGATGCCAAGTTACTTCACTTTCACTTCGAACTGATTAGCTTGGATCAAGGCTTGAAGTGAAAGCTGTGGAACAACAACAGTATGACATACATTTAGCCCAAGCTAAATAAAAGACCAGACTTACTAGCTTCAGCATGTTACTCTGTTGATGTGACAACCTAGTTTCTGCTTTGGTGCTTTTTAAATTTTTTTACTAGCTGGCTAGGAATATAAACAGAATGTGCTCATGCCTGTAGGGAAAGGAATTTTGATGAGCTCTAACAAGTCTGATGTGTCTTTAAGAGCAGACATTTCTATAAGGAGCTATGTGTCTTTTTCACCAGAGTTCCTTAACCTCTGATTTTTTTCAGTAGTTATGAGAAATTTCACAATTGGTGCTATGCTAATCTGTAACCCCTTCTTCAGAAGTGTGTGAATATATGTATTTGTATATTTTTATATAGAAGTCTTTCTCTTGTAAATGGTCAAACATTGTCTAAAGTTGTAACTATTTTGCCAAAAAATCTGAAAAAGAGCCTGAAAAACATTCAGTCTCTTAACTGAGCAATACTTTATCGAAGAGATATACTTCACTTATACTGCAAGTGTTTTAATTAGCCCACTCTCAGCTAAACACTGCACTGCACTGCCTGTCAGAAGCAAGTATGTTTTTTCTAATTAATTTAATTCTGGATGCACAGCCAAAGACTACTTCAAGTTTTCTATTATCTCAGTGGAACATTTTGTGGTCTGGAATGCCACAGGAGAAAAGGAAAGCCTTGTTTCTTCCCCATACATCTTTGTTCTGATACTAGTTTTATGTGTCTAACATTTTACCACCAGTCAAACTCCAGTCCTTTGTCCATCACTTGAGTCAAGTGGTTATGTCAGGTTTCCACCCACTTGACAGTTCACCTGTCAATCCACAGCTCTCTGATTTGGCTGGAAGGATATTGTGAGGGACTTGGCTGGAAGCTGTGCTACGGTTACGTTAAACAACATCTGCTCTTCCCTTGCCTGCAGATCCAGAAATTATATTGGTCAGGCATGATTTGTCCTTGGTAAAGCTATGCAGGTGGTTCCCAGCCACCTTCTTGGCCTTCATGTGCTCAGGATTGCATTCCGGAAGGATTTGCTCCTTAACCTTCTCAGTATGTAGTTTCCCAGTCCTTTTTCTTGCCCTCCTGGTAGAGGTGGGATGTTTGGCTTGTCCAGTCACTGTCTATCTCCCACAATAGCCAGGGCCTTTTGAACCGGATCAGACAGGGCTAAAGTACAGAATGTCACATACAATACCTAATATTATATCTAAGACTCCTGCAATTGTATTAGAGTATCTTCCCCACTGTAACTTGGCTTTAAGGTCTGGAGACTGTAATATGGGTCTTTTTCGTTGTTTCTCTCATTTTCTGATTTAAATTCCAACTACAAGCATAGGGGTTTCTTTGCTTGAACTGCTTTTTTTCTGCTACTGAATTAAGTTTGGGAGCATTCTCTGGCTTTCCTCTTTCCAAGAAAGTGTTGTAAAACTTTTGATTTAGAGGACAGTTGCATTTTCACCCAGGCATAAAGCTGAACAGTATGTTTAATGCTTGAAATTTGTTCTCTTAAAACTTGAATAATGGTAAACTTGTGTGAGATTGACCAATCTCATGCTTTTCTAATGGTCTTAGAAAGTTTTATAAATGCAGGAGTATCACATGCAGATTAAGATCTAGAACAACTATTAGTGGGAAGGTTATGAAGGGCTAAAATATGGTGGTCAAGATCTAGCTATCAGATGTGTAGTGTCATGTGCCTCAGAAGATATTGGCAATGAAATCATTTGCAAGATTAAAAACCTGCAGAGATTACGAAGGCAATGCTATCCTGAGGGAAGTTTGAAAGTGTGCTATAACACACTTAATTATGTATTTTTACAAGGAAAATGGAATTATGTCCAGATTTCCAGTTAGTTTCCTACTATTCTGATACTATTAATGAATGTAAAAGTAAATAGACCAACTATTAGCACTTGATTCTCAACCTGTCAAATGAACCTTTGAGGCAGCCGTAAAGTCTCTATATGACTGGGGCTGGGAGGAATGAAATCAACCCTTAGGGATGTGCGGTGGATGCTGGAATTGGTGGTACTGTTCTTTTCTGCAAAATGCCCTTTCTGACCTCAGAACATTCTTCTGTTGCTCCTCTCTTCCCTTACTTTTCAGCAAATACTTGCAGACACCTCTGCCATCTGAAGCTGTTAGGCTGGGCTACTTAGGCAGGACTTGGGCAGAACTCATGGCTAGGGATAGCAGTGGGTAAAATGGGCATTGAGGACTGCCTGCTGGAGGAGCAGGGAGAGGTTAGTTATCACGTCGGGGAGTGGAAGACAGTGGGAGCTTTAGCAACACCATGAGATACAAACAACCTTTTTAAATGCATTTGGGAAAACAGTTCAATTTTTTTTTTGCATACGCATGCCATGGGAATGACAGGAATACTTAAAATAAGTCAGAAAACAAGCCCTGTGTAGTGCAGTCTCATTTAAAAATTCTGAGGTTGTAGCAAGCGAGAATTTTTCATCTGTTGATTTGCATTATGACAAAATCCCCTGCCTTGTTTAGTATATGCTGTGAGCTGAGGTGAGTGTTCAGGACCCAGGTGTGCTATGTTCTGAAAGTGATGAGAAGCCCTCAGTGCCTGCCCTGGCAGAAGAGGAGGCCATCCTTCAAGAGTAATGCAGAAGGGTCAGTGGATGCATTGTGGAAGCATCAGGCATTTGGCATACTTGATCTTTAGTTTCTTTTGCAATAAATTTTTCCGGCTTTAGGAGAAAGCTGGGTGTGTGTTCCTTGGTCAGTAGCAAATGATCACTGTCTCTTGAAATATGTAAACACTGGACACTGTCCTCCTCT
Organism: Aleadryas rufinucha; assembly: GCA_013397815.1. Classification (NCBI taxonomy): domain Eukaryota; kingdom Metazoa; phylum Chordata; class Aves; order Passeriformes; genus Aleadryas; species Aleadryas rufinucha. The sequence continues at coordinate 139,943 of VZTH01005365.1, forward strand.
GAAAAACCATCTCCTAACAAGAGCATGTCCATGAGAAAAGCAGAGTTAGACAGCTATATTTTCCTCCTGCTGATGCAGTGCTATTGGGGACACTTAAAGTCAGCAGTGGCCGGAGATTATGTCTGTGGCTTTTGCTGTTGCCATGTGGGAGTGTGAAAGAGAGCATTCAGCACCTTGGGTTTGATCCAGAATTACAGGGAAACAGCTTGATTAAAAGTGTATTTTCATTATTACTAATAGATCCATATATTGTTAAGTATGAAAGAGCTGTAAGCTCTTATTAGCTTTATTATTTATATTTTATCTCTTCTAAGCTTCTCTTTGTTTGCTTTGCTTTCTCACATTTTAGTTTCTAAACAGCAGGTTTTTTGTATTTTGGATGTCCTGCATTGTATTTTGGAAGTCCTGCACTATGTAGATATGCTGCAGAGAAACATCTGTTTGTACAGAGGAAGACTATCTCTGCCACAGAAATAGTTTTAATGTTGTATCATTTGGATATGATTACATTGGATGAAATACCTTAGTAAATTCTATTAGCTATAATTCTCTAATCATCTGGCTTTTGCAAATGCAGGTTTTGCTTTTCTCTTTTATCTGGAACATATAATTTGGAATACAAAATGTTATTTCCTGGGTTTTTTTTTCTGGAGTATATTTTTCTTGTATAAAATTATGTTTCCATTCACACATCTATTATATATTAAAAGAATTAAATTATCCTATTAATTTGTAAAAAGTGGTAAGGTTTTCTTAGGGGCCGTTTGTGTTTTCAATGTGCTAGAAGTAAATCTGCAGCTTGGGATGTTTTACATAAATTAAAAGAGCCACATTTCCTTTGCACAATTGCTTCATCTATGCAGTTGATTAAACTTGTTCAGTGCACCACTGCTGAATATAAATAATAACTGCAGCAGTAGTATTGATTACTTAGGTGCCTGAGCTTGTGTCTACTGTTGGCTTTAAAGCACTAAGAAATTTCTTTTCTGTTCTATCCAGAGAGGAAGGAGCTTTTTTTTCCCCCATCTTGTTTCCTGAGGATCAGAGATTCTGGATTCCTAAAATCATTAACTCCTCCTAAAGACTGAAACTCCTTGTCATTGCAGCGACCGTGTATGAACTAATGCAGTAATCGATGCTTGCACTACACTGCAGAGATTTGTTTTGATGACAAGAGCTCTCGTTAGCCCTGTTTGGTGTCACTGGTGTTGAATATTTGACACTGCAGAATAATTTGGCTTAGAATCAGGACGCAAGGACCTTATGACTTCTTTTATATTGTCTCCTTCACACTGAAGTGGATTTTTGCTGGCAGTACGGTTTTGCTACAGTTGCAGGCTGGATTCAGCAACCTACTAGATGCCAGTTGTGCTTTAAACATTCTCTTGCTGAAGCTGCTATGTTTGCTGGGTTTCTTCAGTTTCTGCTCCATACGTTGCATTCAGGGACAGGTAAATAAGGAGCTATATAGTGCTGAGGTTTTAGTTATATTTTTATATTTCATATTTTTAAACCAAAATTATATTTAACTGTGCAGTTTTAGTGGAGATGTTGTATCCTTGGAATGTTAAAGTGTTAATTGTAGCATATTTTCAGCTTAAAGAGGGAATAAAGAACCATTTTGCTTTTAAGTCTGTGTTTCAGTTATGTTTATGTTTTGAAAGCTTATGTGTCAAATATAATTTGGCATTAGTGATGCTATGTGGAATGAGTTTCTAAACAAAAATCTGTATTTTGAAAGTGCATGTCAAAATATAAATGCGTTTCTGAAAAGTAATAATATTCCTATTGCATTACTGCATTTTGGAGAAGTCAAGGATAAAGAATTTAGAAATTTACTTTGGGAAACAAATGAACATTCCAGTGTGTTATTTCTTTTTGGCAGAAGACAATTGACATGTCCTCAATCTCCTGAATTATTCTGTTCTTAGGAGCTTTAACAAGTTCAGAATGGAATGTGATTCTGTTACTTTTCTTTTTGCATATTATTTAGGGGGAAAAATCATCAAAACCATGTACATAGAATAAAAATATGTTTCTTTGGCATAAGATACAGTTATGGTTATAATAATACATGGGTTATAATAAATGTTCAGTTCTGATTATTTTGTACATTATTTCTGCATGATCATATTGATGCATTGCACTTTCTGATCAGGGAAGGACATCAGCTTTTCCCTTTTGTATTTGATATAAGGTCCTCAGCTAAATCACTGAAGAATCACAGGGGAAAGTGAGAGGAAGGATTCACCATTGCAAGTTCCTTGGGGATGATGCAGGGTGTTGAGAATAACAAATAACTTTAAAATCCTTTATCTAAGTAGTTGATGACACGGTCTATAAAAATTGAGTTTGAAAAGTAGTTTTTTCACTAGAAGAATTAATCCTAAAGATGTGTGATAGAATAAGTCATAAAAGAGGTTTTATCCTCTTGAAAATAGGGTGTTAGATACTATATTTTAAGACATACATGCTAGAAATCTGTTTAATTTCAACAGAGTTTAGAGGAGAATTAGAGTTTACTGAGGGCAGAATATTCAGGTAGGCATTGGAGAAAATATGATTTAATAGCAGTCAAAACAGAGATGGAACAGAAACAGCAGCAGGAATATTAGGAAGACAAAATGCTGAGGTTGGGCAGAGACAGTGGTCAGACTTTGCTCTGCATGGAGTTTAAAGGATAAGACTGGAGAAAACCTTTGGCTGAGATGAAAGCCTTGCACTCTCTCATGCTTAATAAATTGTTTGTAGCTACATAAAGAAGCTAAATGCCTATTTCTTCCTCACGCTGTTCACTGTGGTAGATAGCTGTAAACTGCATTCCAGAGATCTCTTGCACATCTTGGCAAAGGTAGATGAAGAAGGTGAAATAGGATTGTGATTGAGAAATACAGAGCAGTGACACCCTGCGTTGGGGTCATTCAAGGCTGTTCTGTGGGCAGTGGACGAACAGCAGCATGTCTCCAGCTTTTGGAATAGCATGAAACTGGGATATCTAAAAGATGCTTTAAAATCACACTGAGCCCCACATCCCCTGGTCCAGTTTTGGTCTCTCTTAAGAAATTTTGAGACTTTTGTGTAATAGACTACAGAGGTATAATGGACTATTAAACCAGGCTATTTGTAGCTCTCTGTCCATTAAATTTACATCATCTCTCCCCCACAATGACACTTCAGTATCCTAAATACTCCTCTCTGAAGATTGAACTGTGTGCTGCAAGGACAGAACCTGAGAGAATGAGCTGTCATCAAGGTCAGCTCTTATGTCAGGGTACTGGTTAAGTGCAAAGATGCCCAAAAGACAAACCATGATGGACAATAAAACAAAACTAAGTCCCTCTAACTAACAACAAAACCTCAAGTTCCTCACCAGTTTGACCTTCGGAGGTATTTGGTAGCAAAAGTAGGAAAGGCATGGAGTCTTGGTCTCTGGCCAACCCTGTAACTCCCAAAGTGCAAGGATAGTGGTTTTCCAACAGAAGCCAGGCTTGTATGCTGTCCTCTCCTGTTACCATTGTGATCGATTGTATCCACCTCGTCATCTTCTGCACTGCTAGTTCTCAACTGGTGGATTTCTCCGTTTCTACACTTGTTTATCCTGGTCTGAGTGTGCAGCCATTTCCTTGTCTCCTCTGGGCCTAATCCTCTTTTTCCAGTTTGTTTTTTTCTAGTTTGTCAGGATAGCTTTGAAGTCTGGTTCTGGCCTATAAAAAGCCATTCCTTTGTCCTTGGGGTCAAGTCACTTACAAATCTAATGTGTTTCTGTTTTATTACATAGAACAGTAGGATGAGTGTTGACTATTACTGTATTCCAGACAAACACTACAGACCCTGCTTAATGAATACTTCAGGGGGTATTTGTTACCAATTTTAGGCAAATATGATTAGCCAATGTTTAGAATATATTCTAAATAGGTTTTCACCTTATGCTAGACGCTTTTTCTGGCTCTTAACATGGCATGCTCGTAAACAAAACTCCTGCTCAACTGAATGCATTTGACATCTGCTGATAGAGCCAAATAGGAGCAGATTCTTTCCATAGTATTCTAGATTGGCAACCACTTGGTACTAGGTACTAAGTAGTAGGGACTAAATAGTTGCAGAATTATCTCAGGTTTTTTTGCATACTTTGCTGTTTGCATCATATTTTATGTTTCTAATTTTGTCTTGTGTGCTTCCTGGTACTCTATCACTGTAAGTTATACACTTAAAGGGAACTTTCCATTGATTCTTCCAGGAAATGAAACATTTATGACTTAGTTGGTCAATCTTTGCCTGCATTTCTCCCTGTTCTGAATTGGGCTGGTTCTGCTTTTAATGTTGGTATTATTTCTTAAATGCTTCCATGATTGCTGGACTCCTTTTGCTGTTGTGGCTGTTCCTTATTTTCTCTAAGGTTGGAGTGTTTGGATTTGGTTATTTGACATTGGGATTTTTTTTTGTTTTGGTTTTTTGTTTTTTGGTTTTTGGGTTTTTTTTTGTAGAAAGGTTTTTGGCTTTTTTTTTCTGCTCGCCTTCATTCCCTTTTTAAAGATCACAAAATTTATTCATGTTCACATTCTAAACTATTTCCTCTCTACTGGTGGGAAGCAAAGCCCCAAAGATCCTTTGCTCATTGTTTTACTAGTGTCAGTGATCTCTCAGAGTGCACTCCAGAGATTCTCCCTGTGGTATTCCCCTCTGAACTGGAGAAACAAAACCTCTCATTATCTTCTAATGCAGCATAATTGAGGATTCTCATGAATGATAATTAAAAAACCCAAAACAAACAAACAAACAACAACAACAAAAACCACAACCAACAAAAAAAGCCACAAAGAAAGACCAGATCAACAAACTAAATTAAAAAAACCCTCACCAGGCTTAATCTCTCTAATTTAGTCTTCTGGAATATGACCCCATGATGGTACTGCTGAAGTGCTTTTCTCTTAAATTAGAGAATTTCATCTGCTGTATTTCCTTCTACAGGCCTGAAGCTCAGAACAACCAGGAGCCTTTCTTTCCCATGCTCAGACTTTCTTTTTCATTAGATTATTAATTATCTCCCGCAGTTTTCATGAAGATGAAATTATAACTTTGATTATGAAATGTAATCTTGTTATTTCTCAAGTATCTTGTGCAGGTTTGCATGATGGACTCTGTGTGTGTACGTTGGACAACAGAAAGGCTCACTGTCTTTCTCCCTTTCCCTGGTGCTGTGGATAACGAGAAGCTTTGCTTTCATTTGCTGTTGTTTCTATCAGCATGTCTATAAACACTGTGTTTTATGTATCTGAGCAGAAATGCCTTTCTTCTTTCCACACAGCAGTAGAAAATGTATGTTCAAATAAGTTTCTCTGGGCATCGCCTGTTTTGGTTACCTTATTTGCAGTGTGTGCTACCAGGGCACTGAAGCTTTACTGGGCGTTGTATCCTTGAGACTTCTAATGTGTGGACTGCTGTTCTACAGTCTTACATTGTTTTCCTGTTTTCTTCATCTTTTAAAATGAAGAAGTTAAAATTTCTAGCTATTGGCAGTATAGAAGCACCCTAGGGTTTGAGGAGAGTTTGTTTTCAGCTTTGATTTTCAATTATAATTTGTTAATAAATCAGTTTTTAATAAATACTGAAATAAAAAACTTAAGATTTTTAAAACTCTCAGAGGAAAAATACCAAAGGAGACCAAAATGGAAATATTACCTTTTTTTGCAATCAACTCCTACTCAATTGGTTTAATGTGCCCAGGAGATAGGGAAAAAAACCCAAATTAACCCACAGGAAAAAAAAAAACCTGCTGAAGAGCAGCATGGTGTATTTGAAGTGCGGGAAATTCTTTCAGAACAGCAGAAAAAATATTAAGAGCTGGTCAGGTTTTTAGTGGACTAGATAGCTATGTGTAGATATGTATCCAAAATTACTGGATGATGTGACTTTTTGAGATAATTTGCTGTACATTTTTCAAATTTCATTATATGCTGAACAAAAATATTGTCAAGAAATCATGTCTGAACTAAAGATGTTAAGTATATGAAACAGGAACTCAGTGAAACTGTTGACACAAGTTAGTGTCAATATTGAATTGGAATTAAATAGCACTAATAAATTTATTCAGAGAAGCTCTAAATTTCCAGAAGAAGATCTCCTTCCATCCATCTGCAAAATTAGATTCCACTCAAGAGAGTGATCCCAGTCAGCAAAATCAGAGACAACAATGAGACAGCAAAATTTTCTTTAAATGCTTAAATGTCACAGTATCAAAATTAAAATGTTTGCCTGTTGATTTTAAGTTCCTAGTGCTAAGCATTTTTCTGGTATCCTCAAGAAAATATTTTTAATGAATTTTGTAAAATAACTTTCAGATTAATGGGAGTTCATGCATCTTGGTTAATATTTTACGTCTGTGAATCACACATATTCTTGGACTCACATGCTTGCAATAAGACTTACACATCCTCAGAATTGCAGTTTAGATGGTCTCTGAGATAAAAAAAAAGAATCTATCTGAAAAGGGGTTAATGAGCTTTTGAAGACTCTTGGTGTTTGAGTGAAGTTACCAAATAATGTTGGCTCAGAGAGTTCATGACAAGATTCCCTAGAGATTCAGGAAACTTTGAACAGCTTCCTTGTTATGTCCCTTGTGCCCATGTTAAAAAATTTAGAAACATTCAAAAATCTTCAGTTTGTTACTTGACTAGATAGGTTGTGGTTTTTTGCTGTAAGCTTCCATTGGCAAGATTAGTAATCTTTGCTTTCAGTAATTTATAAAGCCTTGAAACAACACTGAAATAATTCAGGGCAGACATCCACTTTGTGATACATGGAAATGGGACCAGTTGTTTTTGTGTTGGAAGGTCTTTTGCAAGTATATCTTTTGAGAAACCTTCAGCCATCAATGAACACATGTGCAACACTTCATTATAAACAAGTATATGTCTAAACTGTACACCCAGTTAAAAGGAAATCACAATCTATGAAATAAAAAGTCTTTGTTAAACAAGTACCTGGATAACAAACTCATACTGTATTTTAAGCAGTTCACAGAAAATTCACTTTATGCCCAGATAAAAAAAAAGAATACATTGAAAGACTTCTTCATAATCAGCAACTGACAAATCATGCCTTTACAAAATCAAAAATAATTGTGAATTCACAAACTCTTGGAAAGGAACAACATTGCTGTGGTAACCAGGGGAGGAGTCAAATTAATTTTCCTTTTCACTAGATTTTAGCTTAATATTAGTGACCTTAACTATCTAGATAATATTTCATAAGTTCACTATGTCCTCGCCTAATTATTTCTGTCTTTCTTGTCTGCAAATATCAATCAGCATTGCTTTGCTCACAATATAACTACCACTTTAAAAAAGATTTTTAAACTAAGGGGTTTGTTTCAAAATAAAATGCTGAAGTGTTCATTTTGTATGAGAAAGACTATGAAATGTCCTTATCTTCTAAATGCAAATGTAAGGAATAACCATTTATTTTCCATTTGTATTGAATAAGCCCAGGTTGTTAGTTATCTAAATCTAAAAGCCTAGTGCTTGATAAAGCTCTGTAGACCCTGTTCCAATGTTTTTTTGTTACTCAGAAATTTAATTAAGATATAGAATAGCAATTTTGTATCTCGTCATTAAATGAAAATACCTAAATAAATACTGAATTGAGGGAGCAATTTAAGAGGCTAGTTCTAGCTTTGGGAGCTATGTGCCACATCTGTATCTGAAACAGGAGTATTATATACATATAAATTGTTACTTCTAAGGAGCACTAGTCTTTATTTTAACTTTGGAGTCTTACAGTATGTTAATATTCAGTGCTTAGGACATTTGCCAGCAGGGAACTAAAATCTGATGCAATTATATATTTTCAGTATGAAAGAAAACCTTAGTTTCACAGCCTTGTGGTGCATTCTTCCCACAAACTGCACAAGCCAGCCTGTCCTTGAACTGTGTAGATGGTAAAACACAGATCTTGTCCTGCAAGGATTTAAGTTCTTAACTGTAGACATCTGAAGTGGGTTGGTTTGAGACTAAGAGATAATGAGCATATTTGTGAAGTTTTCTGTATAAATAGGCAGTAGGTAGCTTTTGAATTCTCTGCTTGCCACGTGAATGTGAGGGCTGTTTGCCAAGGCAGGGTACTCATGTATTCTCTTCATGTGGTTAGCTAGCAGCTTGAACTAGAATTATTTAAGCCTATGTTGTTAATACACTGAATTATTTTTCTGATAAAATGATGGAATTTTTTTTCCTGGGTGTAGAAGTACTTTACTGTTTAACAATAGGATGTACCATATCTGTAATAGCAGCTCACCAGAGAGATTGTCCAAGCAGCCAGGGATCAGGTTAGGAAAGCTAAAGCCCTGAGAGAATTAAATCTGGCTGGAGACATCAATGGCAACAAGGAAAGTGGCTATAGGTGTGTCAGTAATAAAAGGAAGAATAGAGAAAATGTGGGCCCTCTCCAGAAGGAAACAAGAGGCCTGGTTACCTGGGGTGTGGAGAAGGCTGAGGTACTGAATTACTTTTTCCCTCAGTCTTCACTGACAAGTGCTCCAGTCACACTGCCCCGGCTGCTGCAGACAAAGGCAGGAACTGGGAGATCGAGAAACTGCCCACTGCAGCAGATCAGGTTTGAGATCATCTAAGGAACGTGGAGGTGAACAAGTCCATGGGGCCTGAGGAGATGCATCTGCCACTTCTGAGCAAACTGATAGATGAAGTGGCTTAGCCACTATCCATCATATGTATGCAGTTGTGGCAGTCTGGTGAGGTTCCCATTGCCTGGAAAAGTGGAAACATAACCCTCATTTTTAAAAAGAGAAAAAAGGGAGATATTGGGAACTACAGGCCAGTTAGTCTGACCTTTGTGCCCAGCAAGGTCATAGAGCAGATGATCCTGGAAACTGTGCTAAGGCACATGGAAAATAAGGAGGTGATTAGTTACAGCCTTCACTAAAGGCAAATAATGCCTGACAAATTTGGTTGCCTTCTACAATGAGGTTACAGCATTAAGGAAGAGTGACATCATCTACCTGGGCTTATGCAAAGAGTTTGACACTGTCCCATGTGGCATCCTTGCCTCTAAACTGGAGAGACATGGATTTGATCAACAGACCCCAAGTAGACACTGAGCAGAGAATGGATTGAAAGCAGCCCTGAGGAGAAGGACTTGTGAGGTGTTTGTGGATAAAAAGCTCAACACAAGCTGGCAGCTTGTAGCCCAGAAAGCCAAATACATCCTGGGCTGCCTCAAAAGCAGCATGACCAGCAGATTGAGGAAGGTGATTCTGCCCCTCTACTCCTCTGTGGTGAGGCATCACATGGAGTGCTGCATCCAGGTCTGAGCTCCCAATATGTGAAGGACATGGACCTGCTGGAGTGACTCCAGAGAAGTCTGTGAAGATGGTCAGAGGATGGAAGCATCTCTCCTGTGAAGACAGGCTGAGAGAGCTGGGATTGTTCATCCTGAAGAAGAGAAGGCTCTGGTGAGACCTTCTAGTATCCCTTCACTACCTAAAGGAGGACTACAAAAAGCCTGCAGAAGGACTTTTTACAAGAGATTGTAGTGATAGGACACAGAAGAATGGCTTCAGACTGAAAAAGAGTATATTTAGATAAGATACTAGGAATAACTTCTTGACTGTGAATGTGGTGAGGTGCTGGAACAGGTTACCCAGAGAAGTTGTGGATGCCCCATCCCTGACAGTGTTCAAAGCCAGGTTGGATGGGGCTAGGAGCAACCTGATCTAGTGGAAGGTGTGGTTGGAACTAAATGATCTTTAAGGTCCCCTCCGACCCAAACCATTCTGTGATTCTATGGATTAATTAGAGAGACGTAGTCTGACCATTCGGTTTGCAGAGTAATTTTAGATGTAGCCTCTGAAAAATAGTCTAAGTTTCTTACTTAACTGATAGTACTGCTGTATTAATTAGCAGATGCATGCTGCTAATGGTCAATTAAGTGCCTAACATGGACTGACTGACTCTTATCATTAGATTCTGCTTCTTGTCTTAAGTAACTGCTGCAAATCCAGTATGTATGGATTTGAGCAAATCGCTGAAGCACATTCTTTGCTGAATATCAGTAGTCTCTGAATACTGTCTGGATGGATTTGGGAAAACATCTCAGGGTGTTTTATCTCCAGTATTTAAGACTCTTTGGAAATCAGCATGGCTGTCCATACACAGTAACAGACCCTCTCACATTTTGTGCTTGTTTTGGCTTTGCAAGAGAGACAAGGGTGTTGTTACCAGCACTTCTCAGCTTTCCAGGATCTCACCTGAAATCACAGTGCCCTAACATTAGCTTTTGGTATGGATAGTGCTGCTGAAGACAACGTATTTTTGAGAAAATGGATTTTTTGGTGGTATGAGTTTAGCTTTCCATTTATTTTGAAAGCATACATATTGCGGATATAAAAACAATGAGAATTTATTAAGAGTTTTACTCCCCATCTTGAATTTTGATTGAAGGCTGCAAAAGACTTCTCATGGAAAAAGCTCGACACGTTTGTGTCTTGTAATTTATTATTGTATCCATGTGCATCCAAGAGTAAAGTAATTGAGCAGCAGCATGTTAATAGGAAAAACACTGTGTTGCTGTCAGGATACAGCTTTTGAATTATTCCCTTAGGAAAAAAGGTTTTGCAAATATGTACTCTGCTTCACTCAGTTGGTCTTAAGGAAATCATACATTAAAACTGCAAATGCATTTTTAATAATATGTTTTAGAAACACATCAGTAATTTACAAAAAGTAATGATACAGTATATGTGTATTTTTATAGGGGCTTATTATTTTTCAGTTGCTCATGTTTTTAAAGAATGGTTTAAAAAGTGTTTAAAAGCATTTTAAGCCTGTAAAGCTATTACTTGCTCTTTATGAAAGTAGTTTTTTCCTCTCTATAATGTCTTAAATTTTTCTTATTTTACTAATTTTTTTTAATGACTTTTACTAGTGGAAAGTGTTCTCTGTGTATAGGGATTTTTGTTTTCAGTTTTGGTGGGTGGTTTTTTGGAGCAAATCTGAAATTTTGAAGCTGTGCTCTTAGTAAGTTTTTGCATGTTATTTGCCTATTCCTGGATCTCTATAATGCTAGTGCAGTGAAGTTATTTTGTGCAATTAAACAAATAGTGAGTTCGGGAGTATGGCAGTGCAAGAATGGCATAAATAGGAATTAGGCAAAGAAGCAGCAATGGCATAGGATGATCAAGGAGAAATTATCTTTATGGATATAACAGAGTACTGAACTGCAGATGTCCCTAGTGTCAGTGTTGTTAGCATAAGGTATTTTTTAAGCCCATTTGGAGAGTTTCTTCATTTGTGTTTTAATTTTTATGTGGTATTTGATGAATGTTTATGAATAGATTAACTGACATTTTCCATTGTGTAACTTTTTTTATTGGGAGTTGTAAATTCTCCCAGAAGTTTGTGTGCCAGTGGTCTGTATCGTACTGAATTTTAATAGGAATTTTAAAATTAAGTCATTTTTTAAGAATGTGTACTTTTCTCTCCCCAATTCGTGCATTTTTGTGCTTTTAAAATATTCACCAAATTTTAGACTTACCACTTTCAGTGACTTTCAGTAAAGATGTTTGATTTGATAGCTACCTTTACAGCTTCTGAGCATATAATTCATGTTCCAGCTCAGTAGAGCTGCATTTGCAGTGTAGTTCCTGCCCTCAGCTTCTGCAAACAGAGGGTGAGAAAATTGGTGTAGTGGCCAGCTGCTGTGGACATAGCCAACGGCTTGGAATTTAGCAGAGCATGGGACATACAGAAGAGGGGAAAGGCGCAGATACCTAAAGATTTAGGTGTGGTAATGAGGGTGCAGGAATGTATCTTAGTATCAAAGGATTTGAGGTTAAGGAGGAATTGAAATACAGAACCTTAAGAAAGGACACCAAAGCCAGAAGCCGAAGCAGACAGAAGATGGACAGCAGAAAAAAATGGGCAGGGAAGAAAAGGCAGCAAAGGGTAGGTAGATGGTGAGAATAGGAAAATCAGCAGGTTAGCCAAGACAGAAGATGTGTGAGAGAATCTTGCTACAGCAGGAACTTGGTGGGGAACGATGCTAGGTACATGAATTAAATGATCATGGATATGCAGTAACCAGGTGGAAGACCAGCGAGGAAACTGGGAGCAAGAAGCTGAATCTAGGAAGGAAGACAGGAAAAGAAGGCAGGGAACAATGGAGATGAGCAGAAATGTTTGTGAGCGCTTGGATACATTCGTCTGCATGCTGGAGCTGACATTTATTCCCTCCTGAACATTCCTCTATTACTGAGCAAATAGCTGTGAAAGAAGAAGACAAAGTGTGTTGTGTTTTGTTGGTGGCAGGCCAGCCCACAAAGCAGAGAGTTGGTTTTTCGTGTTACTGTTGAGTCCATTACTGAAAGTTGGAGAGCTCTGTACCATGGATTTGAGCTTATTGCCAGCACTGCAGGTGTTGGTGGAATTTGTGGGTTTGTTGTTGTTCTTGTTGTAATTCTGAAGTTTATAAAGTCACAAGGAAGGATGCTAAAAATAAAGCTGAAAGATCTTTAATGTGATTTAATGTGTTTTCCAAACTTGCAGAACTGCAGTAGCTAATGAAATCACAAACTGCCTCATGTGGTTATGCATATGATAGTAATATGCTATTTAAAAATAAACTTGTGCACATGATCATGTAGATAGTAAGCTATTAAAGATTTTATGAGTTATAGAGAATGGTGCAACTTATATTTCATATTCGGCATCTAAATATTTGTAGAGAAAGAATAAAAAATAATTTCTTCCTGTAAAGGTATCTTTTTTTTCCCGTGCATGCTTTGTTTGGGCTTCTATTAGTTCACTAGTCTTACTAGAGCACAGGCATCTAACAATAGTATTATAGAGATCTGTTTTAGAAAGTAAGATATTGAAGATGTATTGCCTAAAGTGCCCTCCTTGTCCTGATAGGCTGATGGCTTCCAGACCACTGTAATTCATGGGCTTATTCTTGATGTACAGAGCATATAAGTTTGTCCCAAGTGAAAGAGAAGATTGTAGCCTTGTACCTGCTGTTGGTATTATTTGCTGTATTTGTGTGGCTGTTCTCTCTGGTACTCTATTACCAGCTCCTGTGCCTCTTGTCTGTATGGTACCTGTTGTCATAGCATTGATCTCTGCAGATTCTAGAGCTTGGTTGACTGTTCTGTCCTTAACTATAGCTAAGTGCTTATTTTGTGGAGTATTCCCTCTCGTGTCGTCATTAGCTGTAGTCCTGTGTGTTTATTATGGAGATGGTGGGGAAGAGGAGGGCTGTGAATGTGATGCTTTGCGGTCCATTCATGGACTGGGCAAAGGTAAAAACAGTGTGCACAACCAATTCTAAGGTGCAATTCATGAAAAAGAAGAGGTCCAAATAAATCCATTATTTTAGTGATTTTGTTTTTATATTAATACACCATATTGTTTTTAAATTGAGATATTGATTTGAATAATAATAAAGGTTTTGTATTTGCTTCATCAAGCTATTGCACTTTAAAATTCATGCATGCAGAAGTAATCATTCATACATCTTTCTCTGTTTGAGAGATTACACATTTCTTTCTATTCATATTCTTCCAGGTGACTTGGATTATTACTGGCTGGATCCTGCCACGTGGCACAGCAGGGAGACGTCCCCTATTAGTTCGGTAAGAAACAGAAAAATAGGGGTTCATAAGTATGAGCTAAAATGTTTGTTAATTATTTCAGTTCAGCATAGATATTTGGCTGTAAAAAATATTCTACACAAATAATAAAAAAATTGTTTTAGAGGACCATGGAAATGGAAATCACAAAGAAAGTTTTATCAAAATGCATATTTATAAAATTCCCTGAATTTCAACTTGAATTTAATACCTTTATAGGCATGACACTTAATTTCACTATGAATCACAAAAAAAAGCAGTTGTGAGTGTGATGCTGCTCTGGGAAAGATTAGTGATGTTTTTTAAGACTTGGAGTTGGAAAGTATTATTTTGATTTTATTATATAATGAACCCTCATACAGTAGACCTGCATAACACGTATTATTCTAAAGAACAGAATTTCTGAATGCGCTTTTCAGAGTTGTGTAATTTAAAATTAAGTATTTAATTTTATTACCTAAGGTGTGTTTAGAATGTTTAATTGTATTGAAGTTTGAAATTTATTATCATTTTGTCTGTAGACTTAATGCTGAGATTTTCTTACAAGAGGCATAAATTTTTAATGTAGCCAGGGTCCAACAGATACAATAACAGAAAGCTCAGGTGCAGTATGTAACACATCTGAAGAATGTTTGTGTCTACTGGGACAGGATGATGCAGTGATTTTATTGGTTTATACATGTACATCTAAATACTGGAAGATGGTCACGCTTCTTTAATTCCACTGCTTGTTTTTTAATAGCATCCCGTAACGTGGCAGCCTTCCAAAGAGGGAGACCGCTTAATTGGGCGTGTTATTCTTAACAAGAGAACAACCATGCCTAAAGAATCAGGGGCATTACTGGGGCTAAAAGTAAGTACTACATGATTTATGTGCTAAATGAAAGGAAGTCCCACTGACCTTACACATAGAGGTCTAACACATTAAATCAGAGGACTCTCCAATCATTGGGTCTTTCGACAAAAAATATATTCCTCTCTTTTATTAAATTTTGAAAGTTATACAGATAAATTACAACTATAAATACATTTACTCCTTCTATACAGTCTTCAGTCATCCATGACAAAAGGGCTGAACTGTTTTAATTTAAAAGGGTATGTTTATTCAGCTTCCTGTCTGCAATATATATACTGCACATGGCAATACACTAATGGAATACTGCCTTTTCTAGCTCTACTGTTTGCAATTTAGTCAAGTAATTTATTTTATAATCCACATACATAAATATCATCTGGATGTAGTTGCTTACAAGGTCAGTGTTTAAAATCCATGCAGCCATTTGAAAACAGAAATTTTGTAGAAAGAAACGAAATATTTACACAAAAATTTGCAAAAAGCCCTCTTAAATCATAGTAGAGGTTATATTAAATGTAATTCCGGTCAATCCAGCACCCCGAAATTGAGATACTGGCAACACTGAACAATTGATTTACATCCCTGATTTACATTTGTAGCAGACTTTTAGGTTCATGTCTCTAAATTGCCAGAGCACTTGAAAGGGAGAGAGTGCTGTTTCTGAAGCTAGTGGGGAATACAGTGTACCAGTTCAAGCATTTCTCTCTCCGTGTATATTTTTCAATCCATGGAGCAACAAAGACGACTGAGAGAATTTAATTTGGGTGTCCTTCCTTCTCCACTGAGAACAACAGAAGCAATGCAAAATCTGAAATATTCCCACCTTGAAGGGAGATAGTGTGGCATGGTAATACAAAAGATGAAAACAGCTTCACTCCACTAAATGTTTAGTAGTCTATAGCACTAAGCTGGTCTTCGCTGCCAGCAAACAATTCTATTTGAATATTTGAGAAAAAAAGGTTGGTCCTAGTAGGAAATGTAGATTGTAGAGTTGTAGAGTTTCTCTTTGATTTTTCAAGTTTCAGTTATACATAATATGAGCTAAGGCTCTCACTGATAAATTTTACACATTATCATGTGACAATATTGTTGGCAGATAGGCTTCTGGATCTTTTTTTGGTATTAGAACTCCTGCTAGTTATTGTCATTGCAACTTGGGGAACTAATCCCTAATGAACCATCATTCTACTGTTTCATTTTATTATAAAACTCCTCCAGGGTATTCCTGAACAACAAAAAACCCCCAAACCCCTCACCTGACTAGAGATAGTAAGATAGTTAAAGAGAATAGCAAGTCAGCAAGACTACATTTTCTTTGTATTTTATTTAAAATCTTATCTCTTGAGGGCACTTTTTTTTTCTGATGTTTCTGATCTCTGTAGCAGGGAGTGATCTTCAAAAACAGATCTATTCAGTTTTATTCATTCTATGTCAGCTTTACTTCTTTTTGTCTTTAAGCCTCTCTAAAACCCAAATTCACAATAGGTTTGGCTGTGCACATTTCAGGTATAATTTTAAAAATAATGTGAAAACTGATTAGTCTATATATTTGTGCTTAGTGTGATGTCTGGTTTGTGGCTTGGAGACTCATAAATTTGTGATTAACCAGGTTGTTGGAGGAAAAATGACAGAATTAGGACGACTCGGTGCCTTCATTACCAAAGTGAAGAAAGGTAGCTTGGCTGATGTGGTGGGGCATCTCAGAGCAGGTAAATCAATCAGTTGCATATAAAATATACTGTCTTTTAGTAATGGCCTATTGAATTCAACCTTTAATTTATACTAACATTTGTCATGTGATATGGTAGTATTTTTTAAGTACAGAACAATACTGTAATATTATTATGAAATGCCATGGTTGCCTACATTTCTAATTTATTATGAACTCCAATTGCTTGGATGTATGAGTGAAACAAAAGACACTCCTGAGGAATGCTGGTAGCAGGACTGAGCCATACTGGTAAAGTTTTGTTTGCTAGCTCAGGAGCTGCTTATTACACTCTACAGAAGCAATGCAAACATTTTTTTTTTTAAACTGATTGTGGCAAACAAAACTCACATCACTAAAGGATGATACACTGCATACACAGTGGATTTTATTAGTGTTCCTTTCAGTGTTAACTGTTATAAATGAAAATGGAAAACAAGCCAAGAAAATGGTCCTAAAACATTTAATTTCTATTAGATGTATATATTGCACTTACAAATAAATGGCTGTGCTAATGGCACTTTTCAAGCTTCTAAATGAATTGAGAATTATGCACAGCATTTGGTTTTCAAAGTCACTTCTTAATGGTTTATTTTCACCATAGCTCTAAGCAACTACTTTCCAAGTGCTGTATTAGCAAACCAAAGTACCTATGTAGTGCCTTAAGAACCCAGAAGCTCCAATGCCAGTGTGCCTGGCTCTAGGATAATTGTGTGAAGCAGAGAGTAGTAAAGAAGTGGAAAGGATGATGAGTCTCTAACAATAGTCTACTTTTTTATCTTACTTGATAATATGAATTTCATTCTTTGTAAAAGAATATGGAAACGAGATAAACTTCTCTTTAAATTCAAGGGGATGAAGTTCTAGAATGGAATGGTAAACCCTTGCCTGGAGCTACAAATGAAGAAGTTTACAACATTATTTTAGAATCAAAATCAGAACCTCAAGTTGAAATTATTGTTTCAAGGCCTATTGGGTAAGGCTAAAGACTTGCTTCTTAAGCATAGCTACTACTTCTGCTAATGGGAATTTTAAGGGGATTATTTGGGAGTTAATTATTTTTTATTGTTTAATATTGGGATGTGATTCACTTTCTATTACTGACATTCTGTATAGTCCGTTTTCTTCACTACCATTTACAATTGTGTGCCTTTGCAGTGACATATAAGCCTAAATGTTGTTTTTCTGTGTGGTCAAAGTACTATAAAGGTTTTTGCCAAGTGGCAAAGGAAAACTGGCGGATTAGGCACACCTGTGGATGAGAAAATTCTGGTTTTCAGGCTTTCAGCCTACTAGATTAGAGTAGCTTATAAAGATCTTCATGACTGGAGGGAAGTATTGCAGGATTCTCATAAGCCAATACTAGTAGGATTTTAAACAGGCCATCTCTAAAGAGCTCAAAAAGGAAACACAAAACTTGTAATTGAAAAGACTGTATTTACCCTTAAATGATTGTTATTGAAGTCAAAAAGTTTAATTAGAAATTAGCATTAATGTGTTATGTTTACAATCTCTATTTTTATTTATTATGAACCCAAGTTTGGGGTTTTGTGACAACAATTCTTATATTCTCAATTTCCCAAATAAACCTTAGAAGGAAAATAAAATCTGTTCAAATTGATAAAATTAGGGGGATTGGCCCTGCATTATTCATAGTAGATTTAGTGATATCAGGAATGTTTTGAGCTAAGTCTTACAGCACTGAATATGAATCATTTATTGTAAATTCACATTTACCTTACAAAACAGAGTCACATGATTAACAATGAAAAGTGATTCTTTTGAATTTGCTCTTTTCATCTTAATTATATTTTTTGCTTGTCTGAAATATGATACTTTATCAGTTTTAGAAACAAAAACCTATTCGTTTTCTTTCTAACTAAAATATTCTTCTTTTACATTTTGATTACTGATTTTGTCTGTACTATGTGAGTATAGCTATGTTTTGCAAATAAGTTTTGCCTTTTTAATAGCAATCTCTGTTAAAAGTACTTAAATAAAACTGACATTAATAGGTAATTCCACCTATCAGTTTGACCTCTTAATGGAAAATGAAAGTTTGCTGTAATAATAATGCAAAAATTTTGCTATTAAATGCTAAAATTACCATTCAATGAAGACTTTGGGGGAGTAGAAACGTTATTTTGCATTTTTTGAGTCAGATAAATTAGGAGATATTCTTAAAAGAAAATTGCAAATTCAGCCATACATCTTTGTTATTAAAAATAACATGCCTTAAGGAGATTTTTGGAAGTCTAAGTGTTGATATTTAAATCCGCAAAAAAGAAATATGTTGATACCGGACATGACTTGGACTCCACGTCTCAGTTGAAGAAAACGTGGAAATGGATTTGTATAGTTGTACAACTGATCTAAAAGGGAAGTGCTAGATTAGCATTTTAAACAATGGACTTTAGATATATTTATTGCTGTCAATATAATTCCAAATGTTGTGTGCCCTTAAACTTCTACGATAACTTCAGTATTAAACCAAGTACATTCTTTTAGTTTACAAATTTGGTAAGTCTATTAGTTTAGAAAAATTAAGTACAAGGTAACTGCATTCCAGTGACATATTCCTGAGGAAAAACTGAAAAAATACCACCCTTTTTTTGAAGTGTGTTCAAAATCAAAGAATGTTCCTGGATCTGAGCAGTGGATTTTACACTAGAATAGTGCACCCAGAAATAGTACCAATAAAATATAAAGTTTTGCTTTGGATGACCCATGCATATTTTTTCAATACATAGGCAAAAATAAAGCACATCAGATTGTGCTTTTATTTTGAGATGAGAGGAGTCTTGGCATGGAGGTTTTTACATAATAGAATAACATTATTCTTGTAGAGTTATGTCTCAATAGATTTTTAAAAATTTCTTTTCTTTTGTTTGAAGGTCAGGTTGTTTTTTGGGGGTTTTATGAGAACAAATAAATATCCCTAGAGCATAGAACTTTGGAATTTAAAGACAGTTCCCTTTTATCCTGCAGTAATGAGTCAGAGTCCAGTTGCTTTATATCACATTGGGATTTACCTGTCTGTCATCTGAAAATAACCAAAAATTTCAGACATTGTACAGCAAAGGAAATCCTGGTAGTAGTTTTCAAAACAAAGAGTATACTGCATGTGATTTTCTTTTTCCTTTTTTTCTTTTTTCTTAATAATTATGATCTATGTAAATTGTGTTGCATAATGGAAAGTGGTTTGCTTGCATTAACAGATTATTTTGATTTTGTCCCTAGCTTCGCTTTGTGTTGTTTTCCAAACTGTGTGATTGTTTAAAATTCATTACAAGGAATTTTATTTCATCCCATCCAGCAAATCTAGTATGTCAAAATTTGGTGGGTACTTTAGGTGCTGACTAAGCAAAATTGAAGTTGCTTGATACAGCATCAAGTGATAATCCATTACAGCTAAAATACCTGTGAGGGAATAAGTTCCCGAAAGGCCTGAAAATGGTATTTCATCTGCATAATTTAAGTGTTTTCATCTCTCGGTATTAATAATGCAGATAATGTACCAGCACTTTTAATGGTCTTGATTTAAAAATTCCTAGCATATTAGGTCTAAAAAGCCCAAATATGACACAGTTTGCCTTAAGTGAATAATGGAAGGATTGTAAGTCCACAAATTAGACTGCCAGTTACAAAATTGCGGTCTAAACAATTTGCTCAGTCTTGTAAATTTGGATTTTTGTGTCTAACAGCAAATATAATTTTAAGTACTGGATAATTGTAGGATGTTTATTAGAGAAAAATGTGAAGCACGTAACACTATTAGCAGCTAAAGGCATAACAACAATAAACAGTAAAACCGCAATAGTACCGTGGAAACTCCATAGAAACTAATTGACACTAATTGTAATGGCTGCAACACAAGGTAGATAAGGAACCTATAAAAAGTAGAATTAATGGGTTGGCTATCTCAGTATGAGGGGAAGAATTACCTATGAATATGCATACAATGTGAGAGGTGATTACCATAGGACAGCACAGAAAATCCTCTGGCAGTATACTTTCTGGAGCAGAAACGTGGCATGGTAACTAATTCACCATCTCTGTGCTCTGTGGGATAGTGCAGGTAAAACAAATGTTTTTTCATTTGTCTCTGTTTTCTTTGTCAGATGCTAGCTATCTTTGCTGAGATTTCCACAGATAATGCTGCCAAGACTGTTGTTTCTCTGATATGATTCAGTTCCTCTGTGCAGGGACTGCTACTGTGCTCTAGGTCCTGGCAAGGAGGTTGAACCTCCATCATAAACCAGGCAGTGCTGAACTCCAGAGAGCTGCTCAAGTAATGTAATTAGTGCAAACTGCAGATTGATCTACAGGGTCTGATGGGAAGGAATGGTTTTGGAAATAGCAGGATGAGCACTGGGGAGAGGTACTCAGAAACTCTTTAGAAATGCTACGAGGTATAGAAGATGATACATCTGTTCTGAGAACAGCCTAAAAAGTGTGGGTTACAACCACATTTGAATTTGGTTTGTCTTCAGTGATCAACCTCATGACTATATCCCTCAGAGAAATTATAGCTGTTCCTGTGCAAAATAGTGATTCTCACAAACCACATATCTGCACAGAGTGGTTTCAACCTAAGGTATGGTTTGGTTTAGCTTATGCATTCATTGAGGTGTGGAAGGATCAGACATAAGATAATCATATGTAGTATCATGTAAGAGCACAAAGTACCTTTGTCTTCCAAGGCAGAGATAGAAAGACAAAGTTTGAAGTTGCCAGCTCTTTACTGGATGTGTGTCTGACACTACTTTTCTCAAGTTCATATTGCTCCAAAAGGGGAGTAAAATTTTGTTACTGTATTAGATAAGCAGTTGTGCAACTTTTCACTTTGTTTTTCTTTGACTAGTCTAGTTTTGAATATTTTAAGTCATGAGCTATCATTTCTTCTGGAGAGCTTTTTTCTAAATCATATGTCAGAATATTTTCTGCAGTGCAAAATTAAAAGCAGACTAGATAAGGCTAGTTTTCTTACATACAAGGTTTTAAATTATAGTTTCCTTTTAGAATGTTCATTCTCTAATTAAAATGCCAGCGTTTTAATCCTCTTGTAAACTTTGTGGATCTGTTTCTCATGTTGATTTATTATTAAATTTTTCTGCATTGGTTGTAATAGAGTGACAGTGCCTTAGCGTAAATGTTAATCAGTTATTAAGTGCTTATATGTGTAATTAATATTTGAAGTTTATTTTTAGCCTTTTTTTTCTACTGTATTGTTGACAACACAAGAAAAAAGAAATCCAAACAGAATTAATTTTAGTGTCTTTCTTTAACCATGCCAGGATTATAGAACTTAACACTGTAGGTGGCACTTTCCATGTTGAAACACTCCTTGCACATGTGAACCTTCATTTAGATATCCTAAAAGTGATGCTATTACAAACAGTGATATACTGCAGATTAGAGTGTTCATATTCTAGCACAAGAAAATATTGCAAACTAAACATTGGATTGAACAGCAAAATCTGTTTGATTATGGTAAGTGAATATTTTAGACTGATGAGAAATGCCCTGGAAAGTCTGACCTGGTGAAAGAGAAAATGTTAAGAGGAAGAAGTCTGCACAGCAGCCCTGCTGAGCAACAGGTCATTAATCCATTCATATGTTTGTGAAGTAGTACTGTACCATGTCAAGAATGACTAATTCAGTTATAATTCCATGAGTTTGAGGAAACCACATTATTCTTGACTCATGAAGTCAAGACAAGGAGAGGTACATTCTTGTTTAGTGATGTGAGGTTTAAGCTGATTTGAGCCATTAACACACAGCTGAAATAGTCTATTTTAAAACACAGGCACCATAAGTTTAAATTGCAGGACATGAAAAGTGAACTTAAGGCTCAGTGATTGGGCACTGTTGCATTCTTTTTCTGATGCAAGTGTCTGTACTTCTGATACAAGTGTCTGTTTCTTTTTCATAAGTGACTTTTATATACCTAGGAGTCTTAGTTTTATTGACTTCCGAGTCAGAAAGATTTCTGTGTTTCACTGAGCAGACAAATGTCTGAATACCTTTAAAATTCTCAACTATGGACTTAAAATCTTGTAAATGTTCTTCAGAAATGTTATTGCAGTTCCAATTTTAGATTAGTCTGTGTGGATGAAAGTAATTCAAGTAATTCCCTGAAGGGTTTTGTTTCCATTTCCCTGCTCTGCTGCTTTGCTAAGATTTGTACAATACTGGGTGTTTCTTGCTCTTGTAATGTATTTTCAATGATGGCTGAGAAAAGAAAGAGCCAGGAACTAGCATCATCCAGATTTTGATGGAAGAGTAAATTTATTGATGGGAAAATGCTGATAGATGTGTGTGGACTTAAGCACTTTATCTTGCTTATATCTGTATGTATGTTGGATATGTATGTGTAGAAAAATGTCCATACCCGATTGTTACATGGTTTGATTTTCTTTTATCCTTTGGAGAAGTGCATTATTCTCTTGTTTGTTTAATATTGCTAATGCTCTTTATTTTCCTTTTTTATTCTTATAAGACATTTTCATCAGTTTCATTCTCTGAGCTCCTTGAGACGTTTATATAAAAATTACTAGTGAGTTAATCTGTCTTATTTTTTGATTTTTGTTCCTCCAAAAAATAGTTGAACAACCATAGCTGTACTGCCTTTTGCCACCTTTCTCTTCCTAAAAGCTCTCTTTCTTTATTGTTCTAGTTGTAAAAGTATCATGTAATCCATCAACAATGTTAACACTGTAGTTCTCATATTGTTATACCTGCTAGTTCCTTAACCTGAAGGAAGTTTGCATTAGTACGATTTTCATGAATGCTAGTGGGAAGTGTGTCTTTAAATATTTCCACTTTCTTTCCTTGTAACCTGCTAGACCAGAAACAGATCCATGTTTCTAAAAAACTGTCCCAGCAATGTATTTGTCACAGCCAAAAGTCGTCTCTGTTGTTTCTAATTGCTATGTATTCACGTTTTAGTGATATTCCACGGATTCCCGAGACTTCCCACCCCCCATTAGAGTCTAGTGAGTACATACCTTGTTTTTTTCTTTAATCATGATCTTATACCCAGCACAATTATTTCAGCTATGAAATTTCTAAAAGATGATCTGTGGAAATCGCATTGGCTCTGAGGCTTTTGCGTGACAAAATTCAGTGGGTTTTGGTCACATGTGTTAAATTTGAAGCAATATGGATGCTATTAAGCATATACAGATTTCAAGTGTTAGCAGAATTCTATTTTTTTTTCTATATCATGTGTTGTTAGTACCAAAATAATCATTTACTTCCCTTAACATAAGAGAGAAAACAGGTATAAGGGTCTGCCAAAGGTAAAAATGGTGTCAGGATTTCACCTCCTGCGCCATCCAGAGTAAGTCCAGAGTTCTTGTTTCTCTTTTTTTTTTAACAAGAAAACCTTGGTTAGGTGAATTTTTTTGTGCATCATGCTTCAAAAGACTGGTGTTCTTTTTAACTATGCCATTTGAACGTTTTCAGCCAGAGTACTTGAGGGCCATGGCTCCCAGTCCTTTCCCATCTGAGCCTTTCCTGACATGCAGCTAGAAACCTTCCCTGGGACAGGGAAGGTGTGTTCACTTGTCCCAAGCTCATGTCATTGGTGAGGGCTCTGTTTCACTAGTGGAGAACTGATGATGTCCAGCAGTTGCTGAAATATCCTTCATGTGAGATGCATGTCCTGCCTGTCTTCCTGTTAAAGTTTCAGAGGCTACCAGGAGTTTAATCCATACAACAGATGTGGTTTGTTCATCAAAGACTTAGGATCTTAGAATGAGAGTAGTTTGCGTGGGAAGGGAGATGTGTAATTCAATCAGAGAACAGTATTTTCTTTAAAACACTTGCTATGATTTGTCAATGATGTATGAGGAACAATTTTTTTATATGTTATTTCAAATAAACCAGAAAATGACAGGTTTATTCTGGGATGTAGGGGTAAACAAGCAGTCTTTTCACTATGCTTTCTACATCAGCTTTATACCATTCAAAGAAAAAGCAATTCATAAGTTACCCAGATTTTGGATGGTGAGTTCATGTGTTTCTCATGTGGTTTTAGGTTCAAGTTCTTTTGAATCTCAGAAGATGGAAAGGCCTTCTATTTCTGTTATATCTCCAACTAGCCCTGGAGCCCTACGGGATGCACCTCAGGTCCTACCAGGGCAGCTTTCTGTGAGCATATTTTATTTTTCTTGAGTTCTTATTGGAAATCTATGAAGTGCTGGTACCTCAGCCCTGCACATTCCCAAGGCCTGTTGGGAGGTCAAGAGAAATGTTCGCTGTTGGTAAAGATTAACTTGCTTCAAAAGTTTGACATCCTCTGTGTGCACTAACAAGCCATCAGTGTAATCATAGCAGATGTAAGAAATTATTGTCTTAATACACCAAAGAGTGCAGGAATTTACGTTGAGAAGAACGCATTAAAGTGCCTTGAAATTTGTCATTTTGTAGCTTCTGCATTGAAAATAGTGACTTTGCTGTACATGTCCAGTAATCTGCAGATAACAAGCATAGTATCACTATTTTTTTTTATGGGAGTGTTTAAAGAGCTGTGTATTTGTTAAGCATTACACTATTCAGTAATGCATTTTAATTTAGATTTATCTTGAAACTTTCTTGTAATACTAATTGAAGTCCTGCTTATTACATATACTGTGAGTACTTCGTTTTCTGCATGCTTTTTTTTTTATATTGATCATATTAATTCATAAGTGTACAGCAGGCTTAAAAATTTCCTAATATTATGATTCTCTTAAGAAATGATGTAGCTGTATATTATTGTTTTCATAAAAACTTTTGAAAGGGTTACAAATCTGAGTAGACTTCAACTATGCCTTGATATTAGATGCAGTCAGAGCTTCCTATGTAGTGTAGTTTTTAAGGTGTAGAGCTAAGACCTGCTGATTAACTGCACTTACAGATCCAAGATTATGCACTGAGTACAGTAAACAATATAAGTATAATCAGGCACTGTAATTTTATTCAGCTGTGATAAATATAAGTCTTTGGTGTATACCATCATCTTTTCCATCTAACCTAATTAAATATTAAGGGATTTGAAGTGCAGTATATCTCATTGTCTCTGGGAAAATAATCAGCGGTTACTTTTACATTGTGGTTATTTTTGATGCAGTCTGAAAATTCTGTTTCTTCTCCATTTTCAGTAATTTTTTTCTGGTAACTTGATTCCTGTAGGTTAAACTCTGGTATGACAAAGTGGGACATCAGTTAATAGTAAATGTTCTACAAGCAACAGATTTGCCACCAAGAGTAGATGGACGCCCCAGAAATCCCTATGTAAAAATGTATTTTCTTCCAGACAGAAGGTAACAGTATTCCAGTTTAGAAAATTATGTTTTAATTTACCATGTATTGAATCAACTTTTAGTGAATGTTTATGAAGAACTCCTTTTTACAATTTTTTGTAGCTAGATTAATTATAACAAAAAATTCCACTTGAATCATGCAAGTCAGTATCAATTTAACTTTGTGATCTTTTGGAAGAATGTGATCCACTGAGCAGAAAATGCTTTTTTCATTTAGGCATTATTGCCTAAGAGAGAATGAAAGCAGTTAAGTCCTGATGAGTACATAGTATTTTCTGATTTATCTCTATGAATAATTTGCAAAAAATATTTATGTTTCAGTGATAAAAGTAAAAGAAGGACCAAAACAGTAAAGAAAAGTCTAGAGCCAAAATGGAATCAAACTTTTCTCTACTCACATGTACATCGTAGAGATTTTAGAGAACGAATGCTTGAAATTACTGTATGGGATCAGCCAAGAGTACAAGAAGAAGAGAGTGAATTTCTTGGAGAGGTGATGCATACAATCACATTTCTTCTGAGTTCATTGTTCAGTTTTGAATACATATGCATATATATTTTGTATATGTGTTTCTGTGTGTGCCTTCAAAGTAAAATTGAAACCTGATGATTTTTTTGCTAGATTCTTATAGAGCTGGAGACAGCACTTTTAGATGATGAACCACATTGGTATAAGCTACAGACACATGATGAATCTTCACTACCTCTGCCTCAGCCATCACCATTCATGCCAAGAAGACATGTTCATGGTGGAGAAAGCACTAGCAAAAAATTACAAAGTAGGTTCAAATTCCATTAAGGTCTCTTGAATTTTAAATTAGAAATGCTGGATATGGTGTAATGGTATTTAAATTCCTAATAAAATAAAAATATACTATTTAATAGTCTTTAAAAATAATGAGAACATATGGCAGAAAGTTGATTTAAATTATGACATTATGACATGTCAGCCTTACACCTGTGATGTATATGAAACCTGCTGGAATTGATTTGGCTTTCGGTAGCAAAACTAAATTGTTCAAAGATTTGTTTGCATAAATTTCCTTTTAGATAAAAAGATGAAGTTTATAATTATTGGATACTTTTTAAAAAATTAAAAGCATTTTATTTTTAAAAAAGAAGTTCTTAAAGACTTACAAGGTTTAAAAATACTTTTCATCTTAAAGTTAGTCTCAACCTCCAACATGCTCATTAAAGTGTAGGAAAGAGAAATTGTATTCATGTACTTGAGAGGTACAGTTGTTTTAGTGGGTCTGATTTCAGGTTTGTATGAGGCACGTTAAAAGAAGGAGGTATTTCAACATTGTAGCTTCTCTGTTCATTTAAATTAAGATTTACTTAGAAATATAAAAGATATGGGGGATTATTTTAAAATACATTTCCAAGCTATTTTTCTGATTTTTCTAAAACATGGAAGTCATTCAGTCCAGTCAGTGCATAGGAAATTGGTGCACATTCAGGAATGAACTATAAATATGTGCTACTGCTGTAATTGCTGCATAGATGCCTAAATGGAGGATATGTATAGAGAGAGCAAATTAAAGTTTAGGTTTTGTGAGATATTTGAGCTTTTCTAAAAGCTGGCAGTGCTGTTTCCTCTTCCTCTCTCTCACCATATGCTGCCTCAGCTCCTTTCCTGTTCAGCAAGCTGATTCAGCTTATTCACTGAAATAGCACAAAAGTGATTTATTTCTTTACTTGAGTTTCGCTTTTGGAGGCATAGTGAGATAAACTATTCTAGTGGAGGATTACTGGGGGCTTGAGGAGAAGAGAAAGGGAAAGGAGGCTGCAGCAGCTGTAAGGTGTTAAATTGGCTCACCCGTCTCGTAAAGCAACAGTTAGTCACTGCAGTTGAGTTCTCCTTCTCTATTGTTTTGACTTAAAATCATCTTTTCGGTTTCATTATTATGTTAAATGATCATATTCTTACATTTTATAACATGACCAGATGTTTAGGTATTTGTTTACCTTACTGTTGTGCAGGATCTCGGCCAATCAGTGATAGTGACATCTCAGATTTTGATGTTGATGATGCTATTGGAGTTGTTCCTCCAGGTGCGTGGATGAACAGCATGGTCCTGCTTTCTTTTTCTTCTTTTTTGGTTGTTTGGTTTTTTCTTTCTAATATTTTGGAATATTGAGGATACTGTTTTAGGAGAGTGTATTGTGGAAAAACAGTTTTCCTGATTATTCCATGGTACCTGTCCCATACCTGGTAGATTAAAAGATTCTACTATTCATTCATTTATATTTATTTTGCATACCATTCTTCATATGTGAACCACTGGTTGGTTCAAATTGGTTAATTTTTTACTGCATAATGCTCCAAGCATTATTTTAAATGCAAATTAAATTTAAAAGACCCCCACATTTTAAAGTAGTTAAAGATTTCAGTTTTTATTGAAAGCATTTTTTTATTATTTTGCTTTTCGCTTGAAACTTAGCTGTAATGCAGTCTCCCATGGACTCTATTGATAATGCATGGCTATAGATTAAGATGCATGTAGCATGGCTGTATCTTTTATAGTTTTCATAAGCCTTCATGAACTGTCATTACCCTAAATGTTCATAAATATATACTTGTAGAGACTGTCATGGTTTGACTTTTAGTTCAGCATTCCTATATACTGAAAATCTTGAGGATTATCTTGGATACTGCATTCTTCTAGTTCTAGTTAACTGTTGCCACAAGTCAGATAATTGTTTCCCAATTGTCCCCAGCTAACTGAAGAGTCACTATGTCATTGCCAGCATTAAATCCGTTTTTCTGTGGATCTTCCTGATAAAAACCACTGAATTACATCATGGTGGGATTCACAAAGATTTCTATCTTAATGATCTGTGTTTAAAATAATCTCACAATTTATTGTTATTTATAAATAATCTGTGATAACAATAATTTTTATATTATTATATAACAGTACAAATAAATCACTTATTTTATTAATGCAGTATCATCTTGATGTTAACTGAGACAAATTCTCCTTCCTTTGATGCTGACTGGGTTCTTTTCTTACTTCATATGCTTTGCACCTCAGTTGCTAAGAGAGAAATTCATTCATGTATGCCTACTTACGGTATTTGATGTTTTTACATCAGCAAAGAGGGTGAGCATTTAAAATTAAATATAAATAATAGGCTCCAAATATTTTTCATGGTTTTTTTCTTTTTTTTTGTTTTTTTTAAATGTTTTTTGTAGTTAACAACGTAGATACTGGTATGTCTTTGTAGACTTAACTGTGTTTAAAGTTTCAGTATATTCTATTAAGAACTGGGGCTTTTTTTCAGCTACCAGTCCTTCCATGCATCCATTTGAATGAAATAATTTTCCACCTAACAGGAAGCATTCTAAATGGTTCAGTTAAGTGTATTGGACTTTGTTCACTGGGCCAGCATTTGAGTAACTGATTCTTATTGAAATTTCTTTGGACTTCATGCTCAGGTGTGACTTTGACGAATGCACAGATCCAAACTTTCTCAGAAATCACAGTAGAAAGTAGCAGGATTTAATCTTTAGAACTGGATTTGCAATGTTCTGAGAGTCTGCAAGTTAAAAATTGAAGGGCATAGTGAGGAAAATCCATCTGAAGTCCAGCTAATCAGAAACATTCTGCTAGTTCACCCAACCAAGCACAAATTTATCCATTTTGAGTTTAATGGACACATTTGTTTGGCAATTCTAAGTGGAGTTCATCGGTTTGTGATTCCTGTGTGAAGCAGATACACATATAAGTGTGTGAGGTTTGTTTGCATATGCAGCCTGAATTCTTAAAAGAAGTTAGACTTTAGGCACATAGGGGCAAAGAAAATTTGAGTCATTAGCCACAAATCTGTGAGAGCCTAGACATTGTATGGAAATGTGTCTTGCAATAGGACCTGGAAAAGGTTTCCAGTCCCAATGCCTGTTGAATTGTTTGAGAACCTTAGGCACAGATTCACAAATGTGACTGGAAATCGAGTTCATATTTATGCATTTCTACCCTCCTGTCCAACCTTCCTAACTTCCACACTGCTAAATTGTTTGGACTGCTCCCTTCATTTGCACTGAATAAATAGTGCAGTATCTTCTCCATAAAACAGGCTCCTCTGTTAAAACTAAGTTCCACGCAAGTTCCTTGTTGTTCTGCAGGGCCTTTACCCCTGCCCTCCTGCTGCCCGTCAATACCATGGTCCTCACCAGAGTGCACCCCAGCTCTTGTCTGGCTCAGATTTCCCACACATTCTCTTGCACAGTGGTGCATGTGGGAAGGAACAGAAAATATCCATATTTCCCTGTAATGTAATATGGCGATGCACCATTTTGTAATAGTCTCTATTGGCTTCAACCAGATTAGTCTAGGTTTAAGATATTCCTTCTCAAGAGATGTAAGAATGTCAAAATTGAGTTTACAACATTTGACACATAAGAAAATATTTCTCTTTAAAGACATGTCCAAGCTGTAGGCTGCCAGCTTCTCTGGGAGAATCCTGGGGAAACAGTGTAAAAGATTTTAATAATTCAAGGTAAACAACATCCCCAGCCTTTCCCTTATCCACTGAGAGGGTGACCTTGTAATAGAAGGAAATCAGGTTAGTCATGCAGAATCTTCCTGAAAGTTACTAATTTTCTCTTTTTCCTGAAGTATTAAGACAAAAATGAAGTTATTTTGCCCCCTTAATAGCTCAAGATTTTCACAAAGGCTATTGCTCATTTTCTAATAAATAAACACATAACTACAAAATAAAAGGGCAAAATTTCCCTTCATCTCCATGAAAGCTAAAAAAATGAAGGAAAATAGTTTTGCTAATTTAACTCACATTGGAAATCCTTAAAACTATAGTTTCAAATTTTATACCGACTGCTAAGGCAAATGCAGTTTTAGAATTAAGTGATAACAAAGAAAACTGTTTTCCTAGAAGTTTCAGCAGCTGTAAAGAATCACTGCTTGTCAATGGAAGTAAAGATTGTTACATTAAAAATTGTGGTACTTTAATAAATTCCAGAATATTTTAAGAAAAGTATTTTTCCCTTGTCATATCACTAGTGTATCTTATCTTTCATGTAATTGTACCATCTTCATTTATTAGTAGTACCTTGCAGTGATATATATATATATTTTTTAAAGTCAGCTCATAGATATGTTCATAAAAATTTATATCAACAGCTAAAAGTAACTTTAATTTGAAGCTGAAGTTTAACAAAAATGATTTTGACAGGGTTTTTCTGGTATACTGACATCCATTTACATGAAGAAAATATTATTTTAAGTCTCTCAACTTCTGCATATATGAGAGATGCTCAAGTCTCTTAAGTATGTTTGTGATCCTGAGCTGTTCTTAAACCAATCACTCTGTGTCTGTGTTGTACTGGGCAGCCCAGTACTCCATAAGGGTCAGTGAAAGTTTTAATGGAACCCGAACAGGTTTTCTTTAACTTTCAATTAACTTTTGAACTTAGTGTTCAATTAACTTTTCTCTTGTTCAGGAATTCTTCACTATTTTAAAGCTTGGTTTTTGCATCTAAATTTATTAGTGCAGTATTTGAACTTGCTATATGCTTTTATTAATCATTTGAGACCAATCTGTTTAAGCAAAGCTTCAGTAACTTTCTTAATTAAAAACAAAACCAAAAAAATCTCTGATACACAGTTGGCAATATCCCCAGTGGTATTTTTAACAAGCTGAATTGCTTATGCTGTAGGTAACTCTTCAGAGCAGTTTATTTTTCTGTCACATGTATAAATGGTTGCATTGTATTTACCTTCCTCCTGTAGTAGCAGGGTGACATCAATATAATACCTTGTTGCTGTGTGTAATGTCTTTAAAAAAAAATAATAGAATTCTGGTATCAAATGTTTGCTAGAACCATTTTCATCATCCATCCTGCATTCATTTCCTGTCACACCTGACAGTTTCCCATGAGCAACTGAGAAACTTCTGCATAAACTACCATCAGCTTGGTTGCTGCTATCATGCTGGTCCATCCAAAATTTTTCTCTGCTCACCCCGAAGAGCACAAAGCCTTTGTATTTGAGGATATGAGGAAATGTTACTGTTGCTGTCACTGTCGTGGTCACTGTGAAAGTATGAGTGTGATTTTACCAGTTTGACAATTCTTGAATTAATACTTAGAATAAGTATGAATTACTATTGCTCTGTCTGTTTTGTAAGCTTTGTGTACACACACTGCATAAGTTTCAGGTATTGTTCCCTAGATAGCTTGGCTGTGAAAAAAAATACATAAAATCATCTTTCTATACTAGATTTTTGAGTTTACAGGATAATCCTACATGCATTTTTTTCGGCAGACTAGAAATGTTCTAGAAATATATTTTATATTTAAATACCTATTTAATTTTTTCATGCTGAAATTGTATGTATTTCAGTACAAGGCCTAAAGGTTGCAAAGAAGTTTAGGATTTCTTTGGTTTTAGTGTTTAATAAACGTAAACTGCTCTTCCTTCTGATAGAGGTGACAAGATTTTTTCTAACACAAGATTGTTTGGAAAATGAAATATCATTTTGCAAATACAGCTTAGATTTAGTTGTCCTGGGAAAGGGAACACATCCAACTTTTGTCATATATTTTCTTCCTCTAACAAAAAACCTAGACATTTTCTGCAGCAATCCTGGTTCGTGAATCTCCATTGAAGTCCTGAGGGAAACCCTCTTTTGCTTCAAAATTTGCACCCAATCCTTGTCCTGAGATCAGGGAGATCCTCCTGTTTCTTTATAATTTTATTACAGAACTCTGAAACACTTTTCTGGCAGGTAAGGTACTCCAGCATCACAACATATCAAAACCTGCGGAACATTGGAGTCCTACTTTGCTAAAAGGTTGATAAACCCCAGTAGATACCTTCATGCATGTTGGCAACTTTTAGAGGCCATTAGGATACATAGATAAACTCTGACACATTTTGGGAAAAAACTGAATGCTTCTTTGATGTTTGTGGTCAGGGTCCAGACTTGCAGCTGAAGAGGTTATTAAATGTCATTGAGTACATGATCAAGCCTAATACAGACTCTGTACACACGCCACACTTTTAAAAGAGGGTGTTTTAGTAATTTGGTAGAAGACCAGAGAAGAACTGGAAGAATTATGCAAATGATATAAAATATGAAAAAACCCCAAAGTTAAAACCCTGTAGTGAGATCCATAAAAAGTGCAATTTATTTAATTTACTTAATTTCTCCAGTTGACAATTGGGTGACAAAATCTTAGTCTTTTCCTGCATGAAAAGAAGATTTCTGATATAGGCTGTTTTTTTAGCTGAACAAAATCACTCATTACAGTAACTGTAATGATAGACAAATTCAGAGAAGAAGCAAAATTATTATTTTGATACCTAAGCAAGAATTTGTGAAGTGATTAAGGGATGATTTAGGGGATGACTTTCTGTATCATTAAGGGATTTTCTGTCAAGGGATTTTTGTAATCTAATTTAAATGTCTAGAAATGAGCAAGTGAAGTCGGAGCAGATGTCCTTAGGCTCTTTTGGAAAGACAACAGGTACCTTTTGAAAGCTGTTATCTTACTGAGCTTCATGTCTGTTTTAGGATCAGAGTCAAAATGTATAACAAGGCAAAGAGTGTGCTACATAGAAAAAGGCACAATACTGAAATATTGAAAATGTACTAACATTCTACTGATTTTTTTTTTAATCCTATATAAGAATATTATGAGAAATTTTGGTGCTTAGTCATAGTATTTTGCAAAAATATTCTGCAAAGTATGCGACATCCAATATTTGGTACAATGTACTCTAAATCCTAGTAGTTTTTTTAAGTAGGTGGCTTTGGCCAAGTTCAGTAGGAGAACATCTTTGTGTTTAACTGAAACAAGAGGCACAAAGATGCTTTGTATATGAGCAGCCCTGCGTGAGTCTGTGCTGTTTTATGCAAGCATGGTTTCTCTATTTTCTACATGAGGTAAACCTACACTGTTTAGATTCCTTTCAAATATTTTTTTATATACACGAAATACCCAGAATACTCTTCCCCAAGTAAGAAAACTGCTCCACATCTTCCAGTACATAAAAAAGTCTCATTTTTTCAGTCTCTGTGCATGTAGACATTTGAAGGTAATGCTAGTAATTTATCCTGCATGATACATCGGGATGTACAACAACTGAATGATGACCTGAAAGTTGTGTAAGCATTTAGATATGTGCTCCTGGAAGTCTAGCCATCTGAATTCTTTCTAAACCCAGACCTTTATTCTCTAACTACCTTTTGTTACCCTCTTGCCAGTAGGTTATAGGTCTAGTACTAGAGAAAGTAAATCCACAACGCTAACTGTGCCAGAACAGCAAAGAACAACAACACATCATCGTTCACGTTCTGTGTCTCCTCACCGTGGTGACGATCAGGGCAGGCCCCGTTCACGTTTACCAAATGTGCCATTACAGAGGTAGGCATCACAAGTGGCACTCAGTGTGGTTTCAAGTTTGTATAATGTGTCATTGTTAACTTTTCTCTTGTTCAGGAATTCTTCACTATTTTAAAGCTTGGTTTTTGCATCTAAATTTATTAGTGCAGTATTTGAACTTGCTATATGCTTTTATTAATCATTCAAGAGCACTCATGGGATGAATCATAACTTTGTGAGACTTACCTCTTTTTGCTCATATTTTGTCTTTGATTCATCATCTGTGTACCATAACTAATACCATAATAGGTTTGGGAATTTTTTTTCAGTCAGTGGCCAAATCTTGTATGAAGCCACTTAAGTATATTTGTAGGATAATAGTGGCCTGTATAAATTACATAATTTTAATGGCATTCTTTTAGAAATGATGTATTAATAATTTATGATTAAAAGCTTCCTTCAACCAACTTGTACTGTAATCCATTGTTATTCATGAGAAAACAAGATTATCATACATATTTCTGCTTTTCAGGAGTTTAGATGAAATTCATCAAATGAGAAGATCACGTTCTCCAACTAGACACCATGATGCCTCCAGAACTCCCATTGATTACAGATCCAGAGAGATGGATAGTCAGTATTTGTCTGATCAAGAAAGGTACATTGTCAGCCTGAACTTGGAAAAAAGTTTAGAAATGTTTTTTTCAGTTTTCCTAATTTTCAAGGTTTCATAAGAAATGTGACTGATAGCAATGGGGAAGGCAGAGAATTCATCCTAACTGATAGATCTAGTGCCACTGTTAAATTATTTGTACCTTTTATTTTTGGTAAAACTGTGTGCTGTGTTGACAGTAATTGCAGGTATCTAGACAAATAATTCTTGTCTGCTTGTCCTAGATATTCTGCTGCTTTTTCATAAATAAAGCCCAGACATTTTTGCTAGAAAGACATACATCTTCATGTATGCCCTAGGTATTCTTGTAATGTACCAGAATTTACCAGTTGTGCTAGCCAGCAAAATACCAGACATGAATTCCTCCTAGCTGGGAGTTGGATGTACGCTGGTTTGCATTCATATGCTTACAGATTTTGGACATCTATGGGTGCAGTCTCCCAGCATCTTATGTAACATTCTGGTGAACATTGTACATTACCCAGGCATAGCAAAGAGACTTGCAGTACTAGTTGCAGTTTGCAAAAATTTCCAGTCTTAGATGTGTGACACATACACATCTCTCTCTGGAATACACAGAGTGGCTGCACTCAAAGATCACTTGGTCTCTCCTAGGCAGAGAGACAGTAGGCACTGTTTTCAGGTATCTAGGAATGATACTCTGATAAAATGGAAGACATTAGAAATTCTGTTTAGTTTATAGCTGAAAAAAGAGGTTAGAAAGGTATTTCAGCTCAGTATTTGTGAAAAATAATGATGATAGTCACACAGATTATCAATCTTTATGGGTTGTTGTTTACATTAAAAAAACATATATCTAGATTATAACAGCAAACTTTTACCACTCAGATAAGATCAATTGTCATAGTAATGTCTTTGATTTTTTTTTCTTGACAGTGAGTAACTACTTTTAGAACTAAGTTTGACAAAATCTTTCCATATATTCAAGTAAATTCGATTCAAAACATACATTTCATAGTGATGTGAAAACATGTAAACACTAAATCAGAAAAATCTCTGGAAATCTTTGGCCAGTTTTGAAGCAACATAAAGACTGAATAACAGATGGCTCTTGCAGTTAAGCTAGTTCAGTTTTGTATAGGATCTTGCCTGTTTTACTTTTGTAGTATGGTAACATAGGTACGGGAATTAACGAGTTATCTGGTACATTTGAAAATTCAAATTTATAGGCAAGAAGTGTGTACAGAATTGACTAAGTTAGACTTTTGTACTGAATTTTCTTTTGGAGGTGAATTAAAATTGTTTTTAAATATAGCAGTCAGATGTATAGCTAGGCTAATTCAAGTAATGTCCGCTTGTTTTCTGTTTTGCAAATGTTTTCTGTTATTATTTATTTTGGGCAGTGGTATATTCAAAAGATTCCTGAAGATATTTGTTGAATAGATTTCTTATTAATCAGATTTGAAGAGAAAAAGACTTTAAAAGTAGCTTTTGCCAGTATAAATATAGACAGTTAACTGTCTAGAAATTTCTCTTATAGTAAAGCCTCAAACCAAGACATAACTGGTGATACATACATGGATTATGGTTGGAGAGGAGCAGGGTTTACACTGACCCTTTCTTGGGGATGAGCGATGGGCTGCTGGATTTGTTCACAGAAGTGAGACAGTCTTCGGTTCTTTTCAGTGTTCACAAAACTTTTTGCAGAAGTTTAAAGGTCAGACATGAAGGATATACGTGGCTTATTTGCAGGATTTAAAGATGGGTCCATGTACTTACTGTCCTTGAATAATAATCTTGTCTGCAGTGGTCTCCTTTTTCCCATTTTCATTTTTGTCTTTTCCCCCAGAGTTCGTCAGTTGTGAAGGCTGTTTAATTCTGGCAGGTTTTGCCGGCTTTCAGTACAAAAGAGTAGCATCATATGAAAGATCCAAACCAGGTTTTGTTGAGAAAGTTCCTCTGTCACATCCAAGAATTTAAAAAAACCCCAGCTTTGTTAAATATTATGTATTAGCATCAAGAGTAGTGTAGATATTATGTGTGGTGCATTTACTCAACCCTTCATCTAGACAAGTACATTCACATAGATATCTAATATAAACTTGGCTTGAAAGTTGAGGAATTACCTGATAATTACATGGCAGAAATTACAGCTGCTGATTGGTTTCAATGGTTTTTTCAATGATCTGTTACTGGTCCAAAATCAATATTAAATAATAATATAGGTCTTTGTAAAAATAGTTACTACCACTCTCTTACAGAAGCATCTGTTGCGATAAATTTCCAGTGGAACTTATTTGTCCACTTCAACAATTTTATCTATATTTATATACATATATACACACATATATGAATATATATAAACTGTTAGGAAAAGCTTTTTATTAAGAAATCATTGTCCAATTTTCAAGAGCATGGCACTTTTCTTTTTTTTTTTGTGTTTCTTTTATTCCTAAATAAAATCTGTTAATTATGGAATAGGAAACACTTGTTTGAGAATAATAATCTCTATTTTAAATGTCTCCCAAACCAGACTTAATTTATCAGAGAAATGCATATTCTCCCAATATTGGTAATCTACTTGAGGGATTCTTTTCTGGTTTTTTTTTTAACTTGAAGATTTCATAGGGGATTTGTTATTTTATATCACTTTTCAGGATGACTTTTTTATTGATGTGTGCTTTGGGCCAATTGCAATAGATACTCTTTGGCTTAGCAAAGGTAAATATTAAAAAAGTACCCTATGATTTAATGTGGACTTTGCATCTACTTTGCAACTCTAAAGAAAACAGTTACTTTTTTCTTAAAATCCATAGTTGTTTGTAATTTGGAAACCTGCACATAAATTCTGTCAGTCCTCCGAGTTTATGAATAGAAATTTGGCTTAGAAAGAAAATTTAAAAATTCAATTTAACTTTAGTACGTATTGTTGCATCAAAATCAAGCTAGTGGCTCGAGATGTAATTAAATCTTACATGACTCACAAGCCATTATTTCAAGCTGCCCAGTTTAGAATATTAGATAAATAATGCCTATAGTGTATCAATGAAATGGATCATTTTATAATGGCATGAAGTGTGAAACACATTGAACAACTGCTGCTTTATCTGTTTTGTAATATTTTCTCTCTTTTTTTTTTTGCCATAGTACTTCATGGGATTCCCTGCTTCTTTTAAAATTAGCATATTTCCATGAAGCTTACCTTTAATTTCATAGTTACAGTGATAGGAGTTTTGGAGCTTGATGTTTCTGATTGTGTTGAAGTGTGTAAAACTACAGGGTTAATTAAAGGGATATTTCATATCATAGCCATATTTACCATAGGCATAAATATGCATTAATTTTACCATCTTGCTGGCTGTAGTATGTGTTTGGTTACAGTATAAAAAAATTAGAGTAGATGGCTGATCTTCCTCAATTTGAAAGAGTAAGAAACAAAGTCTGATGGCTGATTGGGGTTTTTTTTTTGTTTCTTTAGGATTGCATTACAAAATACCATCAAGAGCTATGAGACAGAATTTATGTTTGGCCAAACACAATATTTCAAGTGAACATATATTTTTGATTTTCCCTAAAGGATGAGTGGTTATTCTTCCCATAAACCAATCTGCACCAAATCATTATCAAACCTTCCCTGCTTTTACATGTATGATTTTGCAGCTTAGAAAGCCACAAAACCCAACACAAAACAAACAAGAGGCATCTTTCTTTTTTTTCCCTAGAGCAATTCTCCTTTAATTAGTTCATGAGACAGGAGGTTATTAGAAAACTGTAGCCCTTTTATGCATTTGTTTCATCATGAAGAGCTCTGAAAAAGTAATTCTGAATTTTAAAGAAAAATATCACAGAAGGAGGTGCCACACTAAAAAGAATTTGTTGAAAATGTAGTTATCACATGCATTTTTTTACTCATATTTTTTGAGATGTGCAGTCTTATCAGACTATCTATCTGGGTGAATGCTTCTCATTTCTTTTTATGTTTTCATTTGCTTGTCATTGGCATAACCCATGTCATCTAATGCTTCATGACTATATCTGTTTCACTCACCACCCATCCTGTCTGTGCAGTGAGCTTCTTATGCTGCCCAGAGCAAAGCGAGGAAGAAGTGCAGAGTGCCTACATACCATCAGGTAAATACAGGAATGTCGGAGTCACGAGCACATCTGGTTAGTTGTCCATACTTTGTGTGCCCAATGTTTTTTCCGTGGTGGTATTTAGTCCCAGTAAATAAAGAACTTCCAAGTACATTGTGATCCAGATGTCAGTTGTTCTTTTTTGCTTGTTTTAATTCAGACTTGAGATGTGTATATGTGTTTGTGAACCTCAGCAGTAAGGATTAAAGGAGTTGAAGAAACTTCGGTTTTGCACTTGTATTTTGTGGCAGATTTTCTGTCTAGTCACAAAAGTCCTGATCTCCCAATGCATGACAGCGTCATTAAAATTTCAAACTTTGATTTTTTAGTTGATTTTATGTTTTCTTTTATTTGCATTTTTTTAAATATATAACAGCCATGCACAACTAAACAATCTTTTCTTGCTGTGACACCTAATCTCATACTGATTTAGTCACTTGCAGAGGAATAAATACTGATTTACAATGGCTTACTGGAAGTCCCAGATTTGAGGGGTTTTGTGTTACTTGTTTTTGCACCTAAAAATTGTTCTGTGAATTGGATCCACATATAAACTTTGTAGTTTGGGCCTATCTTTAGTCTTCATTAATCTCTTGTTCCAAAGCCTAAAGAGGACTGAAATATCTTTATCTAAAAAATCCAAGTCTGCTCCCCCACCTTTATTTTCACCATGTCTGTTAACCTTGTTAAAAATCCATGACTGATTGTGTAGAATATGTTTCACTTACAGTAAGTGGAAATGTAGGTTGAAGTTAAAGTAGTTAACCATTCAGCTACTTCAACTAGATACTTACCCATTTGTCCCTTCAGGATCTGGATGTTGATAAGAGCTTTGTGTCAGTGCTATATGTTTGAAATCATCAAATGTTTTCTAGTGTCATTATTCATTTACTTAATGTAGGATTTTCTCTTGCAAAGTACTGTTAATTTTTTTAAATGCCTTGGCTTACCTTAATTTTCATCATCACATTTGAAGCAGTATTGAAGATGCTGTAATAGGGTTCTATTATAAAACACAGTAGTATAAAACTAAAATAATAAATATGTAAGCTTTCCAAAAAATCTGCATCAGTGAAGCTGTTAAATTAAGTTTTTATTATCACTAGAAATATTTTCATTCTCATACTTCAGCTAAAAAGGCTTTTTCCTCAAGATTTTAGGTTTTGAGGTTTAATAATTTATTTAACTTCTTGTTATTTTATGTCTTTTTATTGTCAGATAATAGCAATTTTTCCTGCCTCCTTTGTGTGTCCTTTCTGCTGCATCTTCTGTAGCTTTACCCTCTTCCTGCCCCCAGCCCTGTGCTTTCTCCTTTCCCTCTTAAAGATTTTAGTTGTCATTATAATTTTTCAATTATGTTGCTTAAAGTCTCGATTAATGAAGTAAATACTGTATTATAAACTCTTGGAGCACTTTTCCCAGCCATTAGCTTTCCAATAGTTGTACAAATCTACTAAACCAGTTTGGTCACAGCAAAAAGTTGTTCATGGACGGCAATAGAGTTAGGTCAGAGCTACACTGAATTTGGAGCATACAGCCCTTCCTTGCCTTTTTCTTTATTCCATTTATTGCTATTGCTTTTTTTTATCAAAAAGCCCAACAAATTCACCCTTTAAAAGTAGTAGTAATGGTATACTATAAAACAGGATGGTACTTATAATAATTTATTGAAGGTGAGTATAAAAGCAATAGATGACAATAGATTGGTTCTTCTAAATTTAACTCTGAGGCTTATACATCCTAATTCCAAATAATACCCCAAAGCTGGCAATATCCATTCTTGACAGAATAGTTTAGAAAACAGTTTCAACAAAAATTTGTTCTATGCCATCTGTTCTCCTTTCTTATTTCTAGTGGCCCGACATTTATTTATGTTAGAAATTTTATAAGGTTTTATCCTTGTTTTCTAGATAGCTTGCTGAACAATGTTTTAATTAGTTGTTGAGACAGCTTCAGCTTAAAATGGGAAAGAAATGTTAATGGTTTCATATTAAATGAAAGAAATTATGTAGTCCAAGCTACAAAGTTAAGATAAATGGTGAGTTTAATGCACCAATTTGGAATACTAGTCCTTGCTGTCCATCCAGTCCCTCTGTATGCAATCATTGGCTAATAGCAGAAACAGAGGAAAGGTGTGTACCTATGCTATAGACCATGGCTTGTCACATTCCATGTCTTAGATTCCCCCTACTCTGATTGGTAATATCTGCTCATGTGCCAGGATTGGCCTGATGACAACCATTCCTTTATTCCTCCTTTGAAATGTTACGGTGACCTCTGATAGAGAAGTCACCAGTGGTGACCACTAAACCTGTACAAGAAGGGTCAGAGCTCCTCTGTTAAATCCCTCAGGGTTTGACAAACACTAATAATTCCAGGCAGAGTGTTGATTCATCTGTCTGTGACACAGCCAGGTTTGTAATGTTGATCCTACTGTGTTTAGGCCCAAGGCTTAACAGGAATCAGAATGTGATATCGGGACAAACTGTTCTTGATGCTGCAAAATCCTCAAGCCTGCTGGTTCTTCTTCTAATAGTTCCATAGTTGTGTCCCAGTAGGGTATATGGAAAATTGTTAGAATGTTATTATTAACCGCTAACTATATCATGGCCATAACTCCCATTCAGCAGCCACTGTCTGCCCTTAAATTTCTCCCTCGTTCATTGGGTAGAGCTGGCTGATAAAATAAACATTTCCTTCTCTGAAATCTATGATGATATTAGACAGCTGTCAAGTAACACCTTAGTGCTGCTGTGCTGGTTGATGTAATATGTCTCCTAAGATTTTTAATTAGCTTGTTATTAATAACATTTAATTAGTGTTAAATTTTGAAGCTGACACGCCACTTTCAAAAGACTTCCCCATTCAAAAAAGTCAGCTGCTAATACATCTGTAATTAAATTTGTGAGACTATATATCCCTGTTTTAGCAAGATTTTCATGCTTAGCTACTGAAGAGGTTAAAATTTCTGCAGGTCTAAGTAAGGCATCACTAAGAGAAATAAAGAGCAAATTTAATATCAACTTAATCCTTTTTAAAAGTCTGTATATTTTAATTAAAAGTATCTATAAATGGAATATATATTACTTCCATTTCAAGAAACCATCTGAGCTGTACTAGTATTGCCATAAGTTCATGCACTTTTTTAAGAAAAGTGTAAATACAAAATTTGTCTCCCAGATAGCTGTCAGATATACTGAGAAATCTACAGCTATACAGTGTAATAGAATATTGTGCATTTATTTTATGTTCTGTTCATTCTCGGCTTGCCTTTACCTGTCTTTTTATTTCTGGCATGCTTTTGTTTTGTTCTGTGTTCTTTTCTGACCCACCACATTCAAGAAGTTCGGTTAGGCACTATAAAACATTACCACCCAAGATGCCTTTACTAGAAAATGGTACCCATTGGAACCTATACAGGTAAGAAGTGTTTAGAGTCCCCTTTAAGTAGTTAGCTTCTTTTTAAAAAAATAAATAGAATTCCCTTGTTAAAGAAAAAAAATAACAAAATGTTTCATACCTTTTTGTAACTGAGAGATAAGGGATAAAATCCTAAAATAACTTCATCTAATTAAGTTAACACCTGTATTACAAAAAAAAGCCAAACAAACCAAACTACTTTGTATTAGTTGGAGTTGTCTTCACTGTTAAATTATGCATTGCATGTTTTTCTTTATTACATTCTTTTGTTTATGTATGAGATTTCTGTTACATGTTAAATTTATTTTCATTTTGTTCAAATAATTTTAATTTACAAAGCTCAACTCTTCCTGCATGTGCTAAGACCAAATCTGTGATTAGACAGGATATTTCACTCCTTCATGATTGCCTTAATTCACGAATATCGAAATTTGGAGATGATCTACTGGTTAGGTAAGAAACTGAGGATTAATCCCCCCACTTGTTTGGTATCTAATATGGATTTGCAGAATAAATGAGCTTCACTGTAAAGGGATTTCACATGACATATAGTGTATCACATTCTTTTATGTTGGCCTAAGATTTACTGCTATTAATAAGGATAAAACTTTTATTGTTTGGTATTTCTCATTCCACTTTTCTTACAAGTGGATGCTGTTCTGTCTCATTCAGTTTTAAACATTTCAACAATATTTGCAAAAAATTTCTTGCAGTCTTTTGTTTGCTTTTATTTTCTAAACAAATCTTGACACTGTCATCCAGTCAACTCTTTTATGTTTTCCTTAATTAAATCATTATGATTCTACATTTTCTGTAAAGAGAGCATTATTTTATGAGTTAATATCTAACATTGTATTCCTTTCTTTGTTTTCTTTTTCTTTCTCTTCTACCATTGGATGCAATGCACTGGCACTAGTGAACTGCAGCCCTCCCTTGACAGGGCTAGGAGTGCTAGTACCAACTGCTTGAGACCAGATACTAGTTTGCATTCACCAGAACGAGAAAGGTATAAAATAAAAACTTATGAATTTCTTGTCATCTGTGCTGGTGATCTTTATAAGTTTTGTTTTATCTCATATGAGTATTCTACATTCTTGTACATTCTTGTCTGCTTTGGTATTTGTAGACATTTTTGCTCCTATATTCATGTATGTCATGTAAATTGTATGTTGGAGTTTATAACTGCTTCTGGCTACTTCCTTTGTTTTAGCTCAAGCTGATGTTCATTGTTTACAAAAGTCCTCAGTATGCTGATAATAGCATTGCAGTGTTAAGTATTTTGAAACTACCACTTGGTTGTGAATCTTCATCATCATTTGCTAAAAAGCATTACATCTGTTTCTTGCTTGTTCTGTGGACTGCTAATATAGTGGTGGCATAAATCAGAAAGTACAACAAAACTCACATTTCAGGCCAGAACTGTATCAATACAGAAATACTTTTTACAAAACAGCCAAACATCATTGCTTTCTTTAATCTGCTGCATCTGCTTTTGCCATTACAAGGCGGATCATTGCATTAAGTTTTTTTTGCTCTGATATTATATTATGGTTCACATAAGTCTTAAGAAGACATATTTACAATTTAAATGAAATATTATTGTGTCACATTGTGCAGGCATGTTATGGATGCTTTCTGTATTTTTACTATTACAATAGCTTGATTCAAAATTTTAGGAG
The DNA here is from genome assembly GCA_013397815.1 of Aleadryas rufinucha. Classification (NCBI taxonomy): domain Eukaryota; kingdom Metazoa; phylum Chordata; class Aves; order Passeriformes; genus Aleadryas; species Aleadryas rufinucha. Next base: position 183,674 of record VZTH01005365.1, read on the forward strand.
AATCAAATACTACTGGTGTATTTGATAAAAAGGGTGATTCCACAAGAGAATTTTTCATCACTACCCCTGTTTTTGACTAAGAATGATACCACTTTAGAGTGAGATTTTAGGTTCACTAAGGGCGATAATAGGCTCTCTTTGGGTGGGAATAGGATGGAATTACGATTTCATCTCTGCAGTACATATTTAGCTAGTGTGGAAGTTAATAGTGCTGTTTCAGTCAATACACAGTGTAGTGGTTGTTAACAGTTGCATTATTTTCTTTATTGTGGGACAGGACATTTGAAGAAAGGCACTAAGGATGCCCTCTCCTCTTTGAGATGGGGTTTCTCCTGAGTTTTTTATTTATAATTTGCCTTTCCTTTCTCCACAATTCCTGCTGCTCCTTGGTTGGAACTGTGCTCTTCTTAAGTTAGGCTCTTTTTGCAGAGAAGTGACTAATGTTCTGCTGAGGTATCCCTGATGGATCTACAGTAGTTTATTCCTTTTTAAGACTGAGCTCAAGACATTACAGATAATATGAACATGGTTATTAAAAAAAAAATCAGCTGACATAAAGCCCCTCAGAATGAAATACAGATATTTTTCTAGATCTTTTTTAAAAATATTGTAACATGATATTATTAACTGAGTGTGTACATATATACAGCTGCCTTCATCTACAAGCAGTTACTTAATGTAATTGCATATAAACATGAGCAATGTGTTCTGTACCTATTGCAAGATGCCACCCATCAAGTTGAATATTCAGTGAAACAGTAACTGGTAATTTTGAACTATCTAGTTAAAATCTTAAAAACTAAATCTGTCCTGATGTTAAGTAGTTCTATTACATCTTTGGAATTCATGTCCAGGAATCTCTGTCCACTGGGCACTATGCGGAATCTTCAGCATTTTTCATGAGCTCCTCATAAAGGAAAGTGTTTAGTCTGTATTAATGGCCTCTGTTGCTACTAAACATGTGGTTTTGCCAAATGATCACTGGGTCTGATCCAGAAATACTGCCCATCGCTGTGGAAGTTTTTCTTAGCTTTTAGAAGTCCTAAATAGGAGATTTTAACTTGCGATCCTCCATAGAGCAGAAAAGCTCTTGTTTAGGAAATTCATATTCAATTTTTTCTTGATAGTTTCATTGAAAATAATAAGATACTTGTGGCTTTGGCAGAGGATTTTTCTTCCTTTCTTGTGACATAGCAGATTTTTCCTATGCAGCCCAAATTTTGAAGGAAGATGGTATATCTTATATATAAACCCCACCAAATTAATCTTTTTGTTTTGGAGGAAGTGAATTTTAGATTATTTAATTCTCCACTGTTGTATGTGGAATCTGCTTACACTTGAACATGAGGTTAGTCATTAGTTGCAGGTAATGATAGAGAAGTCTTTAGTCTGAAGAACACAGAATTAAGTTCAAGGTCTATAGAAAGCATTTTGATTCTGTGCTGGACAAGATGAGAACAAAAGATTTAAAATACGATAAGACAAGTTCACCTTAAGCAGTAGGAAATCTCTTTTGAAAGTAATTCTAATGAAACACCATAATAAACAATATGGAAAAGGTTGTCTTCATTACTGGAGACTTAGAGGAGATGAGACAGTTGTCAGGTGTAGAATTGGTCCATCAAAGAGGACCACTCTGAGGTTTTGTGAAGTCCGATCTACAGCACTTGATCATTATATTTGAGACACTTATGTGGAAGACATTGTTAGTTGTTTTCATGTTGTTTCTTCTTCTTTGTCCCCTCCCTGAATGACAGCACTATAGATTTTATTTAAAAGTCTAGGTTTTTTTGCCTCTGAATACAGACTTCTAAATATGGCTTTGTACATTTTCTTTAACAAAATTAGGAATATACCTACCTATGGAAAATTATTTCTACTTATTCCCCCTAATCTTTTGACTCAAAGGGTATAATTAGATTGTACTTGAGAACAAGAGCTAAAATGAACCACTTTCTAACAAAACAGTATTGTTCTAACAGATGGACAGTAGAGCCCTTTTTCTCTGTGTCACTGATTTGCTGGAAATGGTTTTGATCCTTGAACTTTATACAGTGCCATTCATGTCATTTGGAATGGTCAGAGTAGTTACTGGTTTTTAAGATGCTGCTTTGCCGGTAAAAGTCATTCTATTGACTCGCTTATACCAGCAGAAAAATACTTTCAGCTGTGTATATGAATTTGTGGTATGAAAGTCTTGTTGGTTTCACTATAGCAGAACCAAAACAACAACAAGGACAGAATTCCTTTTCTCCTCCTTTAAGTTCCGTCATTTGACCAAGTAATGTCCATATAACTTGACTGGCAAACTGATCTTGCCTTGACACAGCCCTGCAAAAGTTTTTTGTTAAATAGACTGGTTTTGTACCGAGTTTAATCTCATATACTTCTCTTTTGCACAGTATACTGTAGGATATTCAAAAATATCCAGCCCCTACTCATACCTCTATGCAGTTGCACCGTGCCTGCCTTTTTTTTTCTCTCTCTTCCCACCATCTACCCTCTGTTTATTCCAAGCTGGTTTGTTCATTTGGTTTTTTTCCAAAATGATTGTGTGGTTGAAGTTCCTTTGATCTGCAAGGCATCTTTAAGTTTATAATATGTCCTCTATGGCCATTGAAAGTGTTTTTCCTGCTACTACTTTATTATGCTTTGGGTTTTTTCATTAGTAACCTTTTCACAGTGTCTCAAAATTTCTGCTTTTCTCCTTGTAAATTGGGTGCTATTTCTTTAGAATGGAGAAATTTATTTTCAGCACCCAGTCTCCAGTCAGGAAAACTCCTAGGCATGAGGTTTAAGGGCAGACTCTGAACTGATTTAGCAATGGTTTCTCATCATAATAGCGCCTTCCCCAGACTGATTTAAGATTCAGCCAGTGATAGTCAATAATATGTAGTGTGGCTATTACTTCCCTTCTAAATTTCTGATGTTGCAAGCAGTTGTTGTATGTATTAGCAGTTAGCAAAAGAACAGTTGCACCAATTGGTACTTCTGGTATGCTTTTGGCCTGAGACATCACTTAGTGGAGATCTGAGCAAATAAAACTAAGGAGCACAGCCCAGGGATTAGGTCATGTACAAGGGTCGGCATACCTGCAAAATACAGCCCCACAGCTGTGTTAAATTTGTTCTGAGGTGCTTCACTGCAGTAGGAATCAAAACAGGATGTTTGCTATCAGCTGGTCACTACTATCTGAACAAGAGACAAAGCTCAACAGTTACCTGTTACCTAATCATAAACAGATAACAGGGAAGTTGATCCAATTACAGCTAGTCCTGATTTCATGTTGATTTTTATATTCCATGCCTTTAACAGTTACATTGAATATACCCATTTCCATTTCAAATAATGTGCACTGAAATAACTGTTTGCATTAGGTCTGTGACATACTGTCTCTCTGGTTCTTTCCAACCATGTGAAGAAATAGGTAGTTACATGTTGGTGTTGTACTGTGGCTCACAGTCATTCAACGTTCAATGAAAGGGAGCATGTTCTGAAAATTCATACTGAATTACCTAGTTAATTCTATCAAATTGTCTTTAATATCTGTAGTGGATATCAGCATATTAAGGGCTTTGACTGAGTGCACTGATGCATTAACATTTTCTTTAACTCTTGCTTTGGAGAGAAAAAGAAACTAACTACTAACAACCTATTTGCTCTTAAAACTTCTGAAAGACCTACCTAACTGTTCAAATAATGCTCATGTCCATAAAACCTTTGTTAATTGCATGTTACATAAATCAAACCCTTTTCCTTATTACACGGACTGGAAGAATGCCTCAGAAAGGGAAATATTACATACTTGTGCTGAGTTTATGTAAACATTTTGTTATTTGTCAATAAATCAGTTTATTTTGATATTATAGATTGTTATATGTACACTTGTTGCATTACAAACACATCCCAAAAAAATAAACAGCATCAGTCTATAATACAGTATATATAATTCTAAATTGAATGAGCTTTTTCAGGAAAAAAAATCATGTATTACACGAGTTTTCATTCTCAGTTCAGGTCTCTTTTGTTATATTTAATCGTGTAACATAATGTGCTGGAATGTACTGAAGGGATAAAGAGAAATGAATAGAAGAGGAATCTGGCTGCACACGCTTTCAGTATTTAGTTTCAAATGATAAAAAATTACCCTAGTACTTGTACACAAATATGTGTAGCTTAGTTCTAGTTAAATAATTTACCTACACTCTTTCACTGCATTCCAGAAAAGGGTGACTTTATGCCCTAGAATTTTTATTATAAGTAATAGTCCTACATTTTTACTGAGATTACATTTTTCCATGCAAAGAGCTAGGAGAGATGGGATTAGCAAAATGCTAGTATAATGACCATCATATGGTCTTTGTAAGTCTTTTCTAATTCAGAATTGCAGCTTCCTACACAAATAATAGGATTTTAGGTAGTCTAGCATTTGAAAATATTTGAAAACTTGGTATGGTACATCATATAGAAGATTTATATTGGTCTTAATTCTGCATCTTTGGGCACACCTTCTCTTCGTTTCAGGTGTGATGTTTTTGCGTTAAGCAGCCTTAAGTAAAGTATACTTGGGTATTAGAAAGCTGTTAGAAAAAATAATTAAATTACACACTTTCATTACTTTTTTGGGGTATTTTTCCAGTCCCAAATCCCATCTATTTAATTTTATCACAAACTAAATATCGTATTTTTTTCCTGTTTTATTGGACGGGCAACCAGGGGTAGATGGTCCCCCTCCCTAGAGAGGAGACGACCTACTAGTCCCAGGATTCATATCCAGCATGCATCTCCGGAGGATGACAGGTACTAGTCAACTCCTCCCAGTTGAAAAATGGCTTACTGCATCTTGCACTCTCAGAGGAGTACACTGAAATTTAGAAGTATGCATATGTGTGGAGACTTACAGCCTCCAGAAGCCCAAAATAAAACAGCAGTTTAGATATCATCTCTGCATTTTGTTGAACTGTTATAAAGCACTGAAGAATGAACATCTTTTTAAGTTTTCTGTTTGTCTGAATAGTCATAAGACATGAAATATGATGTCTGATACAACAGAACATCATCTGTGTTAATGTTCTTTAGTCTGTTTTTACCTGCTTCTGTAAATGCTGGTGATGCTTTCACTGTGGTGCTTTATAATGTGATAAATACTTGTTGTAGAGCATATTCTTGTATACATGTTTATTTTCATTGGTTTTGGTTTTTGTTTTTTTAACAAACTGTTCCTAATGGGAAAAAAATCCACAGGCTGATATGTTGGAGGTCTTGGTAACACTTTCTAGTTGATGTATGTAAAAATTGGCACTGTTTGTAAATTCTGTCCAAATCAGGGTGGCCTCCATGGAGCAGGTTTTCCTAATAAGGTAGGTTTTGATTAAGAACATCAGGGCTCTAAATTTTTTATGCTGAATATCACCTATGATTAATAGAAGCACCTTTGGCTTTTTACTTCTCGTGAGCTTTGTAATCACATGAGTTTTGGTATCCCATTGCTTTGGCAGTAGTGATTTTTTTGTTGTTGTTGGTTTTTTTTTTTCCAGGTAGATTTGGGTTTATTTTAAGCAGACATTGTAATTTATATTTAAATGCAAATTCAAAATTTTTCTTTCAGTATTTTGTATTACAGTAAGTGACAGGATACAGATTAATGTAAATACAGGTTAATGTAAATAATCTGTACATGAACTTACGAAGTTGCACTTAGAACTTTAAGACTGGTACACCAGTGGTGCCAGTGCTTATCTTCTTCTAAAGTCTACCTACAGTACTGATATTTGTACTGTGATTTATCTGGTTTGCTTGATACTGGATATATTCCACTCATACCAGGTGGGAAGAGTGTAACTGTGTTTGGGTGGCATTTCTTGTTCTTTTTCAGTTAGACAGCATTATAAGTTACAAAACTAAATTTGTGAAACATTATTTCAAAGCTGTCCTCCATTACAGATACTGCATTTCTAGAAATTTTTCCAACACATCCCTTTGATGGGACAGCTATTAATAGTTTACAAATGTACTTTATGTCTTTTAGGCATTTTTAAGTAATTTTTGTTCTCATATCTTGGGTCAGTGGAAAGACTGCCTTTGACTTTAGAGTATCAGACTTGAAAAAATCAGTGAACTGAAGTTTTCATCTGAATACTACCATTCCCAATGCCAAATAGTAAGCCTTTTTATATCAGCTGAAATTTTGTGGAGAAAGGCTGAAAGCATCTAATACTCACTAGCAAATGTTTTACAGTAAAGCATCCGTAGGATATGGAATCTGTTATGGGAAAGTTTTTGAGGTGCATAAACAGCAGTCTAATTTTCTATGTGAAATCAGTGCCTTCTTGTAAGTCTTGCATGCAATCTGGCCACCAAAACCCAGGGATGAGCAGTCAGTGAAGGAATTTAAGCTAATGTCAGTGCTGATGAGTGTTTGCAGCCTACCAGCTCCAGGATTTTTCTCCTACATTAAGAGTTCTGAGAGCAATGAGCTCTTTGCATTGCATATCTGTAGAGAGAATATCAGTGAGGGAATCAAAGGTGCTTTACCTTTGTTTTCTACTCAGTAAGTTTACATTTGTTCTGATTAATTCACGTGTTCATTGCAGTGGGCCAGTACTACTCAGCTCAATCATTAAAGTTTTTTTAAGATATGCTTGTATCAATTTGACAGCTGAAATAGTGGCTGTTGGGAAATGGCTGATGGATCAGCAGGGATAACTAACTAACTGCTTGTCACAGCTTTTGAATCATATTTCACAGATTAATTGACTTTCACAGACTTCATCCTACTCTTCATTTGAGTACGCTACAGATTTATATTGCAAATGGGTCCAATTTGCATATAGAGTGCAATCATGATCTATTTCTGAATAAATTTCTGAAATCTATGACTTTTGCATTATTTATAATTTTGATAAATTAATTTTTTTGCAACATTGTGTTTATTTCTAATGGTTAGTAACATAAATTTTAATAAAATTTTTGGCAAGATTGTTCTTCTGGAATTCGTTCACTTGCCGTATCAGGAAAAAGTGAGTCCTTGATACATTGATGACATGAAGACATGAGTTATGTATTATTTCAGAGTTAAAAATTTGTAAATGTTTGGATAGTATCATGTTTTTCCATCAGATATTTTAAAGGATAGGGGTTTTTTTGAATTTGAGAGCTTCATTGCTTGAAAGTTTTTTGGGTTTTTCTATTAGAAATTAGAAAGTCTAAATGTCTAATGTCTACAGTGTAGACAGATGAGTATCTGGAGAACTGTGAAATTGTGATGATAAAAACAAAGTGAATGAAAGCTGAGCATTTAATGGTACGTGGAAATTTTATTCAAACTGTTCTTTTGGAAAAGTCTGCATATAATACCAGCATATAACCAAGACTGGATAAAATAAGTCTTTTAAAAAATGGATTTTCATACCTTTTCAGTTAAGAGAAATAGCTTTTGTCAGTCATGCATGAATCTGTAAGAATGCTTGTCCCAGAGTCACCTGAAGCCAGCTGCAGAGCAAGTGCCCTCCTGGTACTTTCAGGTACCATGCAGATCCCACCTTTAAGGAAAGTTCAGTAAAAGTCAGGAAGCATTGAACATGACATGCTTGGTGGCTTTAAGGCTACATAAAGTAACACACACTGCAAACCACTGAGGGCTCTTGTACAAGTCAGTAATAAATCATTTAGAAATACTGGACACCGAATTGTATAAAAATTGTGTTGTATAACTTGTTCTGAAGTGTATTGTCACTTCAGAAGTAGTAAATTTTATTTCAGTAGGAATATTGTCATATTTCTTGTGTAGATTTGTTTACACACAACTGTTAAGTATATTATTGAGGCACATAGAACTTTGGAACATGAATGGTAAATATTTTGTATATAAAATAATATCTATAGTGCTTGTCTATATATGATACATATCATTCAGTTATTTGGTGTGACAGATTTATGACCTCAAAGAGAAATTTTAGCATTCCCTGACTGTAACTGAGGTATAGATGCAAATATATTACATAACTTAGATTATTAGTGAACCACAAACTTTGCTGAGTTTTCTCTTTAAAATCCAAATTTGGTATTTGAAAAAAAACCTTTCATTGATAGATCTTATAATATACTTAATTAAAAACTAATAATAAACCAACAGGATAATAATATTTTTGCCAAATTGAAAACTGTAAACAAATTCTTCAGCTTCAACAGAAATTAAAATACGAAAGAAGTTCAGAAATATTCCCATGTGCTTTTTATTAAAAAAAAAAAATGTGAGTCATTTATTCCGCTTTGCTCTTGAATTATTGTTAGTTTTTACTGTAGAAGACTGTGGCAATAGAATATGAAGTTTTCATCAAGATACATGAAATTAGGGAATTTATTTGCATTTTCAGGGGAACTTCACAATATAATGATAAAAAATGCATCTTCTTAAGCAAAAAGGGTTTTTTATATGTTTATATATTAATCTAATGAACAATACTATGTTGTTCTTTATTCTCAAGATTAATTCTCAAGAAGGATAATAGCACCTATTAAATAACAGGGGTGCCATTCAGCATGTAGAGTACAATGGTTTTTAAAAATACTGTTGTGGCTTTCATTCTATACTTCATTACATCTCAGACTGTTGGTATTACATCTAAAATTTTATAGTGTTTGGAAGAGGAAAATGAGAAATACAGCTGTTTTCAATAGATAGTGGCTTAATGCTTTTTGTTTATATATTTGACTGCATGTCTCCACCTTCACTGCATGTGACCATCTCTCTGTTTCTGCTCATTCCGTCCAAATTCACATCCATGTTTCCAAATATTGTGAAGAACAAGGACGCTGGAGTCTTGCATTCCAAAACAGGACAGTGTAGACCACCTAAGTGCTAAACCTGGAGCAGCACAGAGGTATCTCGTTTACTCAAATTGTAGATCAACGTAAATGAAGTATTGGTTGTAGTGTATATTCTTCATATGCTCTGCATACTTCCACACATTTTCTTTTTTTTTTTTCTGGTTTTATGTACAAGTACATATATGCATGTTTCATTCATGGATAATACTTTTTTTTCCTCAAAGAAGTACATTTAGGAGGTAAATTGGAGTATGATGTGAGTGCACTCTTGGTCCACTGCACATGAGCAGGCAAGGACAGCTCCCTGTAAACGCACACCTGCCGATGCCCTCAGTGTGTTCAAGCTCAGCCAGGACTCCAGTGCTGCAGGAGGCTGTTGAGCTAATTGGAAATGTATACAGCATCATCTTAGCCAGAGGGAGGAAACAGAAAGGAAACTGATTTTAAATAATTTCTGTTATGTGCTGCTCTCAAGGACAGCCCTGAGAGCAGGGAAATAAGTGTTCTCACCTCTTAAGTGCTGTGTATTACTTTGTTACTTGTCACAGGAAAGCACGTCCTCCTCCTAGCTTTTCCATCCTTCTAAAACTACTCACTGTGTGCTCTCTTTCTCCATTGTATGCAATGTCACAATCTAGGCAAGCAACATAAGGAGTAAGAGCAAAATAAGCCCCAAACAGAACCAACTAAACAGAAAAAGAAGAGGGTGATATAATTTGAATGATAATGCTGATGCATGCAGTGGATCTAGCCATAACTTTAAATACTTTGCTAACTGTAGGTTTTAAGTAAAGCTGCAGCATTTAATATGTGCATTTTCCTCTGTATCCACTTTATATTTGTCCTGGTAAAGGAAAAAAATGAAAAGTAATGAGAATATACAAAAAAAGAAATCTGAAAAAAATAGCTTGAGGACAAAGGAGATTTCAGTTTTTAATCTGACATACTATTTTTTTGTGAGAAAACCCATGTTTTAAAATCCAGAAAGCATCAGGTAATGACCTCTGCTCATGCAGAAACCATTTTCTATTTTGCTGCAGTGTTTTCTTTGTTGTGGAATCTACTGTGTCACAATATAATGCTCATCAGATATTGCAGTGGGTAAAAATAATGAAAATCCACTATGATTATGTTCTTTGGGTATAACTTGATGTCACAGCTGTTTAGGTCTCTTCCAGTTCAGGCACTGGATTACTCTTTATAACCACAAACGTTTAAAAGGAAAACATATTATTTTAAATATTATTTCTATCTCTCTGTTTTGCCCACAGTAATTCTTATATAGTCTAATATATGGCATTGATTGTATCATTGCAAGATCTTGCATGTATTAAAGTTTGTCAGCATTTTTGGTCCAGGAATGAATAATCATCACTCCCTGGTTTTACCACTCATGAAAGACTGTATGCACTTTTTCTTCTGAAAAACATAATACATATTGATGATTTTCTGAGGTTTAAAGTAGTAAATCCTAATTTTTAAATGCTAACTTTACTGTGATAGTGCAGAAAATTTTGGGACACATGACTTGCAGAGATTTACGTATTATATTTATAGTCTTGGCTAATAGTGGTGAAATGTGGCTTTACCTTTGTTCTTACATGTGTATACTCCTATTACTCTTCATTGTTCTTGTTTGATATCAAAGTGAATGCTTAGATTGTCTGAGGTAACAAGAGCCTCACTATTCAAATGTCAGATGAATTCTGTAAAAGATTTGTGTAGGAAAGGAGTGAAGGAGTGAAATAATTTCTAACTTATATTGACTAGGAAAAAAATAGAATTGGTTTAATTTGTTTGTAAAAACTTTAAAAGGTAATAGAATGAGATTTTTGGAAAAACAAGTTTTTATTAATATAGTGGCAGCCTTTTTTAAATCTGATATGATGCAGTATTCGTTTTGCTTTTGAAATTTAGTTTTTTAAGCGATTTTTAAATCTATTTAAACCTTTGAATAGTATTTTCTGGTTCTTTCTGCAAAGTTTCTTTCCTGCTGTCTACTCTGAACTTGTTTCTCATGCTGTTAAGCAATGACTTATAGGCCTATGAGGAGTCACTGTTTCTAGTCAAATACAGGCTGTGAAGTGGAAACTAGTTGCAGGCTGGGTCAGGATTAGTGTTTTCTTCCCTGTTTTGGTACTTCATAAGTTTCACACCATGAGCCTCAATCAAACCTAATTAATGCAATGTCTCTTAAACCTCGACTTCACCAGCCTGTTTATGATGATAGTTGTCACTTTCTCATCTCAACCATTTCTTTTACTACCCTTATAATACATGAATAAATAATCTTCGTATTTCTGTATTCTTTTTCTTCTTTGTTTATTTCTTTTCTGACATGTCATTTCACAGGCAGTCCAGAAAAGTGGAAAGATATAGCAGCCAAAAACAAACTAGGAAAGGCCCTGCAGCTGAAACAGAAAGGTAGGAGTGTTGATTGATGTGCAAACATCTCTTATTTTCAGTCTGATGCCAGTTTTTGGAATATACCTCTAGTAAGACTTTTTTAGAACATCTGTGACAGTACCAAAAGCTGTATTGTCATAATTTACAGTATTATATATTTTGTATCTGTATTATTAGCACTGTGTTCCATACATACAGAATTTTTCTGGCATTCTCCATCATTGCAGATAAGCTCAAAGGCAAAGACTAGAAGTCCTTTTCTGCACTTTAACACTGATTCTTTTTTAAAAAATCCTTATTTTACATTAACTTTGAGGATGAAAAAACACAAGGGATTATAGAAATAAATAATGTGGTCGGTGCATTTATAATTATATTCTAATTATAGTAGATTAATAATTGAAAATGTCTCTGATCAAATGAATTTCACTTTAAAATATAAAAAAATTAGGTTACACATTTAAATCTACAGTTGTATGAAATTAATATAAAGACAGGAACTTTTCTGTATTAATTGAATTTTTCTGAATTTGTATTCTCATAGTAGCTTTTAACATTGATGTTACAGTAGTATGGGGTTACATGTTCAAATTCTTAAGAAAAAGTAAAAAAAGAAAGATATATACTGAATAATAAGTACATCTAGTTAAGTTTTAAACCCTGTGTGTTGACTGAAATAAGAGCAGTGGGAAGGGATGAGATCCTGCCTTTGTCAGAAATTGATTTATGTTATTTTGATTAGCAAAGGTGGAATGTACATGTTTACATTCTGAGATCTTAAAAACTTCCATGAACAACACAGACATCTCTATTTTCAATGAAAATGCACATTATGTATCCAAACTTCAGAACTTTTCTTTAGTTTTACTGCTTCCAGTCCCAGATTATCATTTCTGATCCAAAAGCAATGGTTACATTTTCCTTGAGCCAGATGATTCTGTTGTCACAACAACCCATGTGCTTTTTCAGTTTAAATTGGAGAGATTACCTAAATGATGACTGAAATCCTTGCTATGATTGAATCAGGGACTTCTGTTCCACAGAGATCACTAAAACCTTTTTTTTTGCCCCTGTTTTTTCTGACTTCTGAAAAGTGACTGTTGTCCAAGGGGTTTGGCTCTTGGTAATTCAGCAATGAACCCAGTGAACAAGAGCATAGGGAAATGAATTGTACTGCTTCTTTTTACATCTCCATGGCACATGTTGTAGGCTTCTGTTTCTATAAAATGATTCACTAAAATGATTCACTAGTATTAGATATGAGACAAAAATGTCTAAATAGGTCTGAATGCTGTAGTTCAGTATTCCATCATAGATGTAATATTGCACTAGTGCCAGAAAGTTTTGATAATAGGACAGGCAGTGAATTTTCCCATAGAATATAACTTGAGACTATTTCTTCAGATGTTCATTTTTGTCTTACAGTTGGTCTTTATTTTGCCATTTGCAAATCCTGTCTACTATTAGTTAAGCAGATTACTGGAATAACCTATCAGCATGCTGTCAGCTTCTCTATAAAGCATTTCAACATGCTACATAAGATTAAGTTTTCTATGTATTGTGATCGCTTAGGAAATGTACATGAAAGGGAAAAAGCCAGCCTTTTCAGGATACTTTTTAAAGCCTAAAAGTACTCTTAATTCAATGAGATAAGCCTTCTAGACAGGATTCATAAACTGTTGTGAAGGAGTAAAATTGATTACACAAAAATAATTTTCTGTTCTTGTATGAATGAGCAAAAATTCGTTCATCCCAATGCTAAAATGTTTTCTTTCAGCCCTAAGTGATCCCCCTAGAAATGCCAGATGTGACATTACCTGTCATATTTTAGGATACATACAGTCTTTAACTGTATTTTCTATATTTCGCATAGGACATTATGCCAGGGGTGAGCTGGATTGATGACCCTCTCTTATTCTTAGTTTTTCCTTATAGTTTCTTAGGTGGCAACATGCTACTGAGGCATCAGTCTGAAGGGAAAGGAATTTGAGTTTTCTTGTGTGCTGGCAGAGCTGGAACCTGTAGGATTCCCCTGTAGGCCACTGCCAGCTGAATTAATAGGTTTGCTGCTTGCAGTGTCACCTTCCTCTGTGAGAAACCAGGAAATGAGATACACATGTACATGCTCATTGAAGTCTCACTGCTCACCAGGTATCATTTTTTTTCCCAGATTCCTCTTTCCACTACTTATCTCACTTCTGTCTCATTTTCTCGCTAGCTTTTGTCTTCCCTACTTGTTCCTTTTTGTCTCATTCTCCTGATCAGCCATTTGCAGGCTTCTTCCTGCAAGCAACAGATCTTTCTCCTAGGCCAGCAATTTCTTAATTCCATTCTAATTATTCTTCAATTGCCTTTTTTCTCTCTTTTCATTTGCACCCCAAGAAGCATATTCATCTCGTTGCAATACCCCAGCTAATGCAAATCTTAAGCCTGATTTGTCTTCATTTGAGTTAAGCAGATCCTCTGTCTTTCTCTTGGAAGGGGACATGTCTGTAAAAAGAGTATTACTGGAGAAGGAGATAAGTTTCTGAGTTGCAGGTAAGTCCTGTCCTGTTCTGTAATGGCGGGACAGACTTCTAGTGTTTTACTGGGCTCTCAGATAAATTCCTGGATATTTAGCTTCTAAAAGGAAAAAAAAATCAGAACTGAGAACATGATGACTTTGTTAGATTGAAGCATTTATCCGTAGTAAAAACAAACAAGAACCTTCTGGTGCAGAGTGAGGTCCATATTTACCTTATGGATGTTATGATGTTTAGACATCTGATAGACGCTTAAAACCTGGTTATGTGCCATAGTTGGCATGGATTACTTTTGCAGTCAGCATGGAGAAACAGACATTTTCAGAAGTCAGGTCATCTTTGTTATTGTAAGCATATTTCAGAATCAGGAAATTCAGTATCTGCTAGACTGTTATGGTTGTCACTAGGGCAAGCCAGGGTTAAGCTTAAGAAATGCTAGGATTTGAGAAAGAGAATACAAGCTCAAGCAACAGAATCTTGATTTTTTTTGCATTGTGACTGTTCTTCCACGGGAACTGTTACTGATGAAATGGTTTTGAATCCAAACCCGTTTGTTATCCTTGGTAGGCATCCTTTTGTTATTTCATATACAGGGGCTTTTTTAGGATAACTTCTTAGTGTATGATAGTCATATGAACCAGGCAGTTCCTTGGATACCTTGACTGTATCTTGTGGGGAAGTTGTGCTGGGTGTGTGAAGGGAGACTTCATAAGTCTGTAGGAGCCAAAAACAACAAACAAAACCACCCCATGATGAAATGATGGCACAAGAATTGAAATTTCTGATATAATTTGTGATACAGTAGTACCATTCACAAAAGGCTGCCCTGTTGGAAAGCCAAAGAGTAAAAATGCACAGTTAGAGTATTTTGGCACTCTACAAACTTGAAATGTTTCAGGTTTTCTTATACTTGTAGTGTATGCAGTTATTGAACTAGTAATAATTAAGCTCTATTACACTAACATGATTAATCATTTTACTGCTTAATATTAGTTACATTTTCATTAGAGTTCCTTTAGAACTATATTTCTGTTTTAGTACTTACAGGTACTTAAATAGATTTTTTATTTCAAACTCTAAAGGAAATAAGGGAATCACAGATGTGCTTCCATATTGTCCTTTTTTAGGTCACTAACTGAAATGCAGTTAATATTTTTAATAAAGATAAAAGGTATGTTTTAGAAACAGAAATGCTTTGTGGTAAACCCAGGTATTCATAGCCTACTCTGTGCTAGTCCTTTTGTCATACGTGTTGCCAGTTTATGTTTGCTGTGTTTAGGGTGCAGCTAGATTTTTTGGCCAACTGTCCACTATGAGCACTGGAGTTCAACAGTTCCACAGTTAGGGTCATGTGTATCTGCAGTAGTGAGTGTTCTGCAGTTTGTCATTTTGAAAATGGATTTGCATTCAGAGGTGACAACTTTCATCTGAAACCTCAACCCTGGTCCTGCAGCCAGGATTTGTAATGTTCTTTGATGGAGGGGGGCATTGGGAAGGTGTGCCTGGAGCTAACAACTGAACAGTTTCTTTTTGGCCCTGATGTTTTAGGGGTCTGCTACCATGTCTTTCTAGAAGGGGACTTCCACCCCCACGAACGACTGAGCAGCCAGTCATTAGGGGAAAACACCACGCTCGCTCCAGGTCGAGTGAGCAGGCTAGTGTCAGATCCTTATGCCCTGTACATCACCTAGCATCCGGAGGCTCGGCGCCACCTTCTCCACTTCTGACAAGGTTGCTATTATGTGTCCAGCATAATGTTCTGCCTCCAAGGTTTCAGTGTGGTGTGGTACTTCTCTGAGCATACATGGCACATTCACTCATTCTGGCACTGTAGATTATTCTCTCTTCATGGTATTTATACTTCTCCCATATCCTTTATGCCATCTATCTTCACTGTACAGTACTTCTTGCTGATGAACTTAAATAGTTATGCAAATTAAAAGACTGGCTGTGTCTCGTCCTTCCATTGTTGTGTTTTGTTCTGTATCCATATGAAAATTATCATAGTATTTTTCTTAAACACTGTACAGAAAATCACGTTGTTCACACAGCTAACTCGATCTTACAGGCTAAGAGAAAGTCAGTTGATCTACCTAGTGAAAGCCAAAAGTATTTTGAACTTGCACAAATATGCTACTTTAAATTACAAATTATCTACTTGCGACTTGATACAGTGATTATCCACTATAGTGAGTGTGACATTACTGTAACTGACAAGGGCATTTCACAGTAAGCTCTCCTCAGCAATCTGCTGCTTCTCATCTTTGTTTTACTTTCTTAAACCTTTTCCCCACAGTTATTATGGGTGCCCATATTTATTTTAAATGTTAGGGTTCCAAAGGTGTTTGATGTGTTACACTCTAAAACTGTATCTATGAATAAGACATCAAGTAGCCAAGGTGTTCTGAAACAGTGCTAGCTCGAATTCAGCCAAAGTGGTTTAGGGTATTTACTTAGATATGAATATTAAAAGTCTTGTGCATGTTTTGCATGCATACACAGATACTTGCACACACACACACACAGAGTGTCCTTTCCCCCACCCCAATACAAAGGTTAAAGGTCTTTTCCCTTCTTTGAGTTCTGGGAAAAACCACAGACTATCCTATGGGAATAGATACTTGCTGTCCAGTTCTGTGTGGCCTTGGGCAATTATTGCATCAGCACAAAAGGAATACTGAATTTAATAAAACATGAAAGTCACAATTTATATTGTCCTTGTACCAGTGCGGAGAATGTATATAAATTCTGAGTCATAATCATAAACAGTTCTTTAAAAACTGCTTTTCAGTCAATGATTTTTCACTATTACTTTATCAAAAAAAAACCCCAAAATGACAAAAAAAAAAGCAAACCAGAAGAAACCCACAAATAAATAAATAAATAAATAAACAAAAGGAAATAATTTCTCCATAGTTGAAGGTAGTTAGAGAAATTAAATATGAGGTCTTATAAGTTGACTAGGTATTTAGACCTGAGTATGTGCATATGGCATAGACCAAATGCAAATTTTTTAAACCCATCTTCAGTACCTGCAACTTAATTTGTATTTAAAATTCAGAATATAAAATGTCTCTTCATTTGCCTTATTTTGCTTTTATCTCAATTTCATTTGCAGAACACATCAACAAGGAAGTCCCACGCAGTCTCCTCCTGCAGACACCTCCTTCAGCAGTCGTAGGGGAAGACAGCTACCGCAAGTTCCAGTAAGAAGTGGCAGTATAGAGCAAGGTATCAAATAATGAGCTTCTGATAGCTCAAACTCTTTGATTTCTTACCTTTCTTTAAGTCTTCTTGCATAGCTACATATCTGATGCTATAATTCTACCAGTAAAGCAATAGAAGAGAATGAAAGCATCTTTGTAGTTTGGGAAATCTGGTGAAGTTTGACCAGTGGGTTATTACATGTGGTTTAATTGCCTTAATTTTCTAGTACCCTTCTAGGTTTAAAATTTCTGTTAGAGTCATTATAGTTTCCAACACATCTAGTATGTTATCAGAAAAAAAAAAAAAAAAAAAGAGGTCAAAGATTTTGACAGTCTTACTCATTTTTTATTTTGTGGTTTATATTTATTGTTGTGCATTATTAACATAGATTATTAATAAATGTCATAGATCTGTTTTTCTTCTGGAGTTCATAGTTCAGTGAGTAAAGAATGAAAATAATTACTATGGGAAATGTGAAAGCACAGGTCACCAGCCCTTTCTTGCTTAAGAATAAACTGATCAGGCAAAGAGTGCTGCTCTTTTCTGGAAAAGACAATGGTTATGGAAGATGTTTCTTATATCCTACCATCAAATAAGGATGTACGTTACTGTTTCCTTTTCTAGCAACATACTGCATACAGAGAATGAGTTGTTATGGTAAAATTAAGTGGCACAATGGATAGTATTTGTACATTCATGTTTTCTTCTGTGTTTAAAAAACCCTGTTTTCTCATTGACTACAAGCAACAACTGAGATTGCCACAAACTACAAGGTTTTCTTCTTTGTGTAAATTAAAGAAATGCTTATAATGATGAAATATTGTAGTGCATTTCAGAACTGTTAGCAGATCACATTCTTGAACAGATAAAGTTGCTGACCATGACCACCTTATCATGACAGATTACCAATGAAGCTTTCATGTATGATGGCTGGCATTAATCTGCAATCAATTTGCATTAATGTTAAGGCTTTGAGCTGTGATGGCATACAAACCCCTCAATTAGCACATATAAAATGTATTCTTGTTTTATAAATGTTTTTATTTTGAATGATTAATATACTGATATAAGTGGCTTTTATTAACTTTAAACTTTCTATTCAGGTCCTCTCATTTTGTAGTGAATCTAGTACTGTTTAAATTATAAACTAGTTACAAACTACATTCAGAGTTTCTATTTCTGCATATTAGCAAGTTGGAGGCTTTATAGGGAAATGTAATAAGTAATGAATTTCAACTTTCTTCCATATTTCTTCTTCAATTTCAGAACTTGGTACAATATATAATGATGAATCAGCTTTTAATTTAATTTTGATTTGGCTTTCCTTTGCATATTCATATATCATCTTTCTGCTGGTCTTGGTAACTGGTGTGTGAGAGTAAAATACCAGTTTATGTTTTGTTGAAGGCATTGGAAATGAATGTAGAACTTACCATGGAAATGAGTAGAGATGGGATGTGTATAGAAGAGGAAAGAAAAAATGAAAGCTGAGTAGAAGGCCAAAGCTGCTCTAGGTTTATAAAGTTGTTGATACTGTGAACACTTGTAAAGTGGTGCCATTTCAGTGAACTCTTGTTTACACTTGTGCTTAATAAGCTTGCGCCTTATATATAAAATGTGCAAATAGGATGCGACGTGGTTTGCTCTGTTGTTATAAATCGTGCCGCCTGTGTCACTGTGGCTATACTACAGCACGTGGAATCAGTGGTTAAAGAGATTTCCTTCTCTACACAGTACTTTGGTTTCATCTGAGTGACTGACTTTGCTTCTGAAAGGGAGGTTTTCTTATTTTACCCACATTTAATGCTCTGTTCAGGCTCAGAACATATTTGCAGAGGAGTACTGAATTGAATAGGTTTTATAACACATGTTTAAAGAATTTTGTCAGTATCTGTTGAAATACGTATGCTAGTATGTCTAACAATACTACTGCAAGAAATTAAATTCAGTAAGGCCATAAGACCACAGTACTTGCTCTGATTTACATTACCAAATTTTAATATTAGTTTCACCTCTATAATCCCTATCAAATGAGTACCATGGTTAAATGTAGTGACCAGAAGTGATCTGACCTTAATGGAGTATTGAACCCAAAACATACTGAGTTCTGTAAAAGATTTACATTAACTGTGCTTGGAACTGGAGTGTGTTCTTAATGGTTTAAATTCAAAGTCAGCATAGATACAGCTGATGTCAAAATCTATTGCAATATCCAGATGTCATCGGGAATATTTCAAAATGCATTTTCCTCCTATATTTTGATGGCCGTCTTGACATCTTACGTTTCAAGGAAAACCTGTATGATATGCCATAAAGTATCATTTCTATAGTAAAATACTTCTTCACATTCCATAAAAGTCCTGTTGTTTCATGAGGGTCAAATACTCATCTAAATATATCTATGAATCTAAATGTATACATATATGCATTTCAGTCTGTTATACAAGGCGTAATGATTGCTGCGAAAAGATTGCATATTTGTATATCAAGAATGGGCTTCTTTTTTGCTCTTTTGCACATTCAGGAGACATAGAAGAATCCAGTGAAGCACATTTGTTACTCTTTAAAGTTCTCATTATGAAACAAATGAGAGTTAATGAAGGAGCAAGAGACCAGTAGCAGTTTTCATGTGGAGAAACGGAGTGATATTTTGACTACTAATCTTTAATCTTTAGCTATCAATTGTAAGTGATCATATCCATGCTGATAAGGCTTAACTGAGGTTGTATTTCAGACATTCCATTTTGTTGTCAAGTTTCGAACTAAAAAAAAGTTGTTTCCTTGTCTCTAACAAATGATGTTGTCTTAGTTACTACTCTGGTTGACAGTCTGAGAATCATAAAAATTCAACTTACAAGAAAATAGGGTAGTTTTACAAGGTCCTGAATAATAGACATACTTTCTTTTTAAAAGAATCTTGCAGAGGTAATTGTTATAGAGAAGACCAAGGTAGTGATCCTTATTCCATTGCAGAAATAGAGTTGGTACTACAGATCAGGAATGGAGAGGAAATGTGGAGGAAAACATCAAGTTTAAGGACTAAAACCTTAAAACAGCATTATAATTCACACTGGCAAAAAAAAAAGCAAAAAAAGAACAGGCTTCTTGGTGATTATGTTCTGAAGGGGAGAGCAACTTTGTGTAGCTTTGGAGTGGAGGAGAGGCGTAGTTATTTTCACTTGAGACAATTTTAACTAAATAATAGCAATTCAAGGGCATGCAGACTTTAAAAAGTGATTGCAGTTAAGACTGTAGGCTTCTGTAATTTTTAGACAATGTGATTTTTATTTTTATTACAGTCATATTCAAGGAAGACACAGGTATATTTATTTCCTTTGTGACCTTGTCAGCAGTATTTCTTAGTGTGCAAGACACATTGAAATGTTGTATTGAAAGGTCTTGAGATGTTTCAATATTGAAAGTTAGACCTGTATATGTGTATCTGTGTGTGTTTTCAAGATATCACAATTTAATAGTAATTTCCCTAACTTATGCTAATAAAGAAGTGGTTTTGATTTTTTTGTATTAATGGATGATTTTGTAAAAGGAGCTAATGCTATGAAGATGTTTTGGCTCAGTGATTAAAGCAGTGAAATTCTAAGCCATGGTAAGGATAATGGTGTATTCCCAATATGTCATTCTGTGTTGGGCTATAAGAGATTTGCATCACTGGTTTTTTATTTTCATCATGTTTGAGTGGAACTGTGCAAATCATTAAGAGGGGTGGGGGTTCTGCATTGACTTTGCTTTTCAGCTGTTTCTACAAGAACTTTGTGATGTAGTTGCATGGTTTTTAAATTACACTTTTGTATAAAGGATACCTCTGTGATCTTTACTCAGTCTGTCCTCTGTCATTGCAGCTATCGAACATCACAGGAATTCTTGCGTGAATATGATTTGAGGGTGTGTTTCTACACTTTTGCATAATGGTTGATCAATGTGTTGGTCAAGGAAGTGAATATGCCAGCAGATGTTTGTAGGGATTATATTAGGTAATCTAGCAAGTAAATAACAACAACAAAAAAAGTACTGCTGAAGTTTATGAACCAGCAATATAAATGTGCAATGATTGTAGTATAGAAACAGTCTTTCAGGCCTAATTCGTGCAAAACAGGTCTTACTCCCTCTATCTGCCTCTATTTGGGTCTTCACAGCATGGTTTGTCTTGCATAGCTTTGACAATGTAGTTTCCTATTTCAGAAGTCATATAATGAGAGCAAGGTTTGTGATAATAACAGTCTGTTTCCATGTGAAGAGCATCTGTAAACCTGACTGAAGCAGTGTGGTTGTGTGTGTTTCCTGTGGCATCTGGTTACAGCAGCAGGGCTCGTGTGGTGACACTGAGCAAAGCAAACGTGTGTCCAGCATTAGGTAGTGCTGTATCTTAGCTCACGTTGGAAAAAGCTGCACAAGCTTTGTACAGTGCTTGCATGGAAGGTGAAGTGCACGTGTGTGTGCGTGTGCTGCTGTTACATGAGGGAAGACTACATGAAGACTCTGCTGGGACTGAATGGGGATTACATGTATAAAGTTCATGTGTGTGGTATCTGTGCGATGGTAGTCACATCACAGAGGAACAAAGTGTTTTGATGTCCAGTATTTTTTTCTTAACAAGTAAGAATCGGAATTCCATACAGAAAATCTGTATGTTGTCAAGTAATATATTGAGTTGCAAGTATCTTTTATATTTAACTGACTTAAGATGCTAAAAAATAAAGAAGTGCTAGTGAAAACAGTTCTGTGTATATGTATTTGATCATTGAAATGACGTTACAGTGAGAGTATGGTTGTGGTAATGGTAAAAGATTAAACCCTTTCAGTCAAAAATTTTTTTCAAATCTATCAGTATAAAAATTGCGTGGCAGAAGAAAAAGAATAAGTCATTTCAGTTTTAGATTTCAGTCTATCAGTGTTGTTTGTTTTGTCTCCATATTTCTGATTTTATTTTTAAATTATTAGGTGGCACTGCGTATTTTGAGGTGGCTTGTGGAATCTTTACTCATGCTGGAGAGTACTTTTCTTAGCACTGCTAACTTTTGCAAATGAGTTCAAACCTCGTAATCTTTTATGTTTTCCTTAAAAACGGATTTTCAATAGTCCAGTGGTTATTGTGTATTATAGATTTCAGTTAATAGAAAATAAATTTGTAACACTCATTATTGCAGAAAAGGCTTCAGAATCTAAAGTAGTGCTGTGCGGTTCGGAAGTAAGAGTGATATTTAAAGCAATTTTAAGATTTTTATGTCATTCATAAATTTGGGTAGGATGATACTTCTCTAGCAGAATACTAAAAGACTCCACAATCTGCTTCTCTGTAACATCATTGTTCCTGTTAATTTTAAAGAAAAAGTCATAGGCTTTTTTATTTGTCATGGTTTATCACTTTAATTTTCTATATTACTTTTACATATGCTGGAGTATTGCCTACTGTACATGCCATTGTCACACGTAACACATTTCTTTATCTAACTTTAAATTTGCTGATTTCTTTTTCTGTTTCCATCATTACGTGCATTTAATTCATTGAAGAGCAAGAGAATTTTATCTCTCCCACAAAAGGTAAATATTTATGTAATTTTTTACAAATGTTTGGCAACTGTTGATGCTGGCTTTTCGCTCAATATACTCCATGTCAGTGTATAGGTTTTAGTGTTAGCATGCAAAAAGTTGTTTCTCAAATATCTCCATGCTCTCTGATGCCCCTCTAGAATCTGAAAATGTTTTCTCCTGTGATTTTTCATGCTCCTATTGAAATGGAATATGCTGAATTTAAGAGGGCTAATCATATTTTACATGGCTCAGAAGGTGCTTCATTGAGTTAAAGTTTGCACAAAGACTTAAGATTTTTGCTAATCTGTTCTTGAGTTCTGCACAGCATATGCCTGTAGTGATGCAGCCACAGTCCTTGGCAGCTGTGAAGGATTTTTCCTAGGTGTGGGCTCAGGAACAGTTGAAGGTGATGATAGTCAGAAACTATTTTTTGTATGCAGAGAGATTCTGAAGAATGAGCTGTGCTGTATTTACAATCAGCCCCATGTCAGAAGTTTACTCCTGTTGTAGGGCAGGTTTTTAGGGCCAGACATACAGTGCTCACCTCCCATGAATTTGACCTCCTATGAATTCTCTATGCCTATGCTGATACCAGAGAATCGCTGAGCTCAAACAACAGGTATCTGAGGCTGTCCCACAAAGTGAAAACTGTAGTCTGTTACATCTCTGTCAAGGCCACATTGCATAAAAGTCTAGTATTTTCTTTCCTTTTAGCTGAAAGTAGAAATTACATCAAAATGCAAATGGAGCTTGTAGAGATAAAAAAAAAATTTAAAAAACACCCACCCTTTTGATGTTAAAATCAAAATGCTGTGCTGCATAAACATCACTGGCACTGATTAACCTTTTCTAATCTTGATTCTTGAGTCCTGCTCATCTTGGGAAGTTCTGGTCTGAATACAGGCTTGGGTGGGTCACAGCCATACTGTGAGTTGAACTTGAATCAAAGTATTTCCTTCCACTACTTTACTTTCTGAAGGGATGAATGATTAGGTAAGAATAAAGCAGCTGCTCCACTAGCTATGAACTCCAACACCCATGTCAAACATACACAAGTATGTTTTCGTGATAATGTTAAAAAGAGATGAAAAAGAAATATGTAGCTTAGGTGTTAGCAATTACGTGTTATTTTTGCAGTGTTTAGAATATACTATGAAATGTCTTAAGAAAATGCTAATAGTGGTTGATTTTACAAATTATTTCTGTCTCAGTATTTATATTTCTCTCAAACAGGACAGTAGAAATCAATCTTACCTGTTTGTTGATTATGCCTCTGTCAAGATTTGGGCTGCAGTGGATGTTTTTTGTTTAAAACAATGGACTTTATGCAGACAAACTAGACTGTCTGTAACAGGTTTGTAAAAGAGCTTGTTTCCACAAGATTTGGATGGATCTGGCCCAAGATTTGGGCATGTGTAGAAGGTGGTGGGAAATTTAGATGCACAGATTCCTCTGGCTCAAGGGAGCTGACTGCAGATGAAACCCACAGGCTAAAAAGAACTGGGCAAAAGAAGAGCAGCAGGAAGAGTGAAGTGCTAGCAGATCTGGGGGACCATAAATATCTTAATTTGAGCTGATTTACACTAGTAGCCCACTGTCACTTCTGACAAGAGGTAAAAAGAATAGACGGTAGGTGAATTAGAGATGAGGATGGGGGAGTTACAGGACATTATGTGGAAGGAGACATAAATATGAGGGAAAACATAAACTACAGAAGTGAACAATACTGACCAAATAAGTCTGCAACAAAGCAACCACCTGTTCCAGGTAATCAGTAGAAAAGGTTGCTGTAAAGTCTTCAGCAGATTTTGAAAATGCTGACTTTCTGCTGCAAAAATCAGTGG
Organism: Aleadryas rufinucha; assembly: GCA_013397815.1. Classification (NCBI taxonomy): domain Eukaryota; kingdom Metazoa; phylum Chordata; class Aves; order Passeriformes; genus Aleadryas; species Aleadryas rufinucha. The sequence continues at coordinate 208,032 of VZTH01005365.1, forward strand.
TTTGTTTTAGGGGTTTTTTTTCAAATTTTAAGAGGTCTGTGTTTGTTTTCTTCTTGTTGTTTCCTTTTACGTAGAAGCTTCTCTGTGGATCACTCCTGAAGCTCTTTGTGAAAGAACTGAGTGTTGCATCAGCCAGTTCAGGTTTCTATATTGGCTTATCTTCCATCTGGAGTGAGTTCTTAAGCTCAGGATGGCCACCATGACTCTGTGTGTCCTGAGAGATCCAAGCTCATCTCCCAGCTTGGAAATCTGCATATGTGCCTTGGTCATGCCTTAATTATGGTTGGGAGGAGGTCCAGAGCAGTATCAGCTCCCATGGAAAGGAACTTGAAGTAGCTGCAGCAGGTTCTGGTCAGGCAGAGCAGGGTTCAGAGCCATCTCCCTCACTATCTGCATGTTGCTATTATTTTTTGAAGTTGTTTATTCTAAGAAGTCATAGCAAGTTCTTCATCTTGGCAACAAATTGATTTTTCAGTGTTACTTACCTTATGTTTCAAAACATTTATCTGCTCATGATTTTGTGTGCTTTTTAAATTTCGTGGTAGACTTTGCTGTGAATTTTTAAAGGCATGAAACCTATTGCAAGGATATTTTGTGTGCATACTGCAAAACTCATCCTGAAGGATCAACAGAAATAAACTGGAGATTCTCTGTATTATTTCTGAAATGGATCATCCTGGTCCAACACCAGTATGACTTCTCTTTTCTGTCCCACACAGCTATCTCTGCACTAGAGGATTCTCCCATCTCATTGCTGCTTTATTTCCCTGCCTTTGTTATGGACATAAGTTCTGCCTAGTTTCTTCAACTGCCACTTCTTAAACCAGATGTTTTTTATTATTTCATGTATAATTCCTCAAACCAGATAGTTTTTTCCCTATTCCCATCCACAGAGCATCTAAGTTGCACAGACAGATGAGTCTCCTGGCTTTTGCCATGTAGAAAGGCTGTTTACATGCTTCTAGACTGCACTACAGCTGTGGCTGTTTGTCACTGTTCAACTTTTCTTCTTAATATGAAGACTGAAACTGAAGAATAGGTCAGACCTCTTTTGTCTTCTGGAACAAGTGCAGTTCTCTGTTACCCTGCCTGAACCTGTTGGGTTTGCCCCAGAAACACTGTTATTTATGAGATATGTTTATGAGATAAATTTTCACTTCAACTTACTTTTCAGTGCTTTGTTAATTAAGAAATCTTTGTGTCATTTTAGACTTCTAGATTTTTTCTCTTAAAGTTTGCATCATAAAGGATGTATGTGTGATATATTCTGGAAAGAGTTACAGATATCTGAAATCTTTATGCAAATTTCTTCTTCTTATGTAGCTTACTCTGACATTTAATAGGGCAGGTAAGACTTGGAGGTTTTCCAAGTCATACTGTTTGCCTGTACCTCCTCTTTCTATCTTGACCATCTTGAACAGAAACATGAAGTGCCTCAAGAGAAAGTTCTGTGTTTGTTGCAGACTTCATCATTACAGAAAATGGTACAGCCAGTGCTAAGACATCCATAGGTTTTCTACTGTCTAGAAAAGAACAGTATGGTTATCAGTTTGAATCACAGGCCCTGTAATGTCACCAGTCATTCTGGCATTAAGCCCATACTTGGCTTTGAGCAAGAGTGTCCTTTAGAAAAGTATTTTCACTTAATGACTGCAAGTGATGGAAATTTGTTCCTGTGCTTAACCACCTGACTTTTTAAACATATATCTTATTACTTATCTGACTTACCTACCCTTCTTTGAAATGTATGAGGGGGTTCTTATTAGATGTTCTTTATTGACGAGATGCACTGTTTTCCAAAATTTTCAGAATGTAGAGTCTCTTTGATGAATGTTGCAATATGAAAGAGGTGGATATCTAAAGAGTTAAAGCTCAGGAACAAAAAACTGGAGCTAGAAAGGCAGCTATAGCATTTTTGCTGTTCCTTGCTAGTTCATTATCATATGATTGTGTTACTATCCTTATTTAAATGATCTCACGTAAGTTTCATACATAATGCTGTCAGCCTAATAGGTGGGTAAGACATCATGCCATTTGAGAAATTTTGCATATGGTATAGAATTTAGACCCCCTTTCAAACCTTAAATACAGAACCTTAGACCTTAAAATTACTTCTGTTTCTTTTGCACTGGCGACAACTATTAGTGCTGCTTTTGTAGCTCTTACTGATTTTCATAGGGTTGGTCTGTTGTTAATGCTAATGCAAGTTTAATTTCTTTTAAAGTCATATTTCTTGAATTGTTAGATTCATATTCTGTGGATAACAGAAATATGCCATATGACACATTCTGTCTAGAAAAGTTTTCTTAAAGAAAAAAGGAAAACTTTATCTGCCCTACTACATCTGATACATTAGTATAGTATATTGATTATTGTTGTGTTATTTTTTACATAATTGAAAATGTAGCATATATTCTGAACATTTAGGATTCTAGTCAGGGCTAACTTCTTCCTCAGTTAAATGGCATTTAGGGGTTGAAACATGCCCATGGTAGTTTCCTGAGTATAATAATAAAGATGAGGGCTGTCAACTCGTTAGTGGCACCAGATGTAGCTCTATAAATCTTAACATAGTGCTCATATATTAAAAGGAATATGACTAGCACATAAAATCTTAGTTAATAGGTAAAGTCTTAGAAAAATTAAATGGCTATCTCCTTTCAGAAAAAAAACAACTGTTAGTCTCTCCTAGTTTTCTTTGAGGGTAGATTGCAGGCTGAAAATGAGATCTGTAGCTATTTCATTTATTCCATGCCTCTTTCAAGTTGTTTCTTACAGACTTGCATATTTTAGACTACCCCCAGTTCTATTACTGAGTATGGTGCTGTACAGTACGGAATAGTCCCTTTGGTCAGTTGGGGTCACCTGTCCCACCTTTTTCCTCTCACAGCCTGCTTGGGGGCAGGGGGAAGCCAGGACAGGGCAGGGGGCTGCAGCATGAGGAACAGAGAAGGCCTTGGTGCTATGCAAGCACCACTCAGCAATTGCTAAAACACTGCTGTTGTATCAACACTTAGTCACAACTGGAAGAACAGGCAGGTGTGAAGAAAAGTGCCTCCATCTCAGCCAGAACCAGTATACCTGGGATTACAGGAGCCAGACTGGTTTATAAATAGATTAATGGAATTGAAATAACATTTTGATTCCATTCATATGTTTGTCTTTTCTCTCCTGCATGGCTTGACGTTTATGTACATCATTGTTGTTAACCTTCACGTGGTTTATTAGTAGTAAAAGCTTTGGCTATAAAGTTGCCCCCTTTATTTAAGCAGTCTGATCAATGAGGTCTCTCAATTACTTCTACACTGATTATCTCACGTCTGAATCATCAGCTCTTGAAGAGATGAGAGTTACAGCTCTTTGAAGTGTGACTTCTGACACCAGAGAATAACACATTGACACAACTGATATTGATTGTACTTGTACCACTATTTTGAGATACGTATGGTAAATCTTCATTTTTTTATTCTAGGGCCACTCTAGAATTTAAAGGTCTTAGGATTATAGTGCTTTGATCTGTAAATTACTGTGTAGTTCTGCCTCTCAAGACCTCCAGGAAAAGCACTCTGTAAATATTGGTGTCCTAAAAGAAAGTAGATCCATATTTTTCTAAGAGGCAGGCTACGTTCTCGAAGTAATTTTTATGTCAGTTTTTTGTTACCTGTGGTAACCAGCTGTGTTCAAGAAAGCAATGTGATCATATGGTGTTGTTACCTATGGTTGTTACAGTTTTGCTAATGTGCTTTTGCTCCCATGTTAGACTTTTTTTCTGCTTCTCGTGATTAACATGTAAAAGTTCTACCAGGCCACTAGTCAAGCAGATAAAATTTTCCATCACAGAACTGAGCTATGTTCAGCATATGCTCAGATGTGCATGGTAAACAAAGTTGGAAAGAACACAGTTGGATTTTCTAGAGTAGTTTCATGCAACTGCATGCTTAGAAATAAATTCACAGCTAATTGGTGCTAAATTACATTTTATTTCATGCACAGAATCAAATTTCTCCATTAGAGAATTTAAATATACTTCACAGTCCTCATTAATCGTTCTCATGTTCTTTGATATAATCATATATATGAAGTAAAACCAGAACATAAAGGTATTAAGCTTAAGGATTTAAACATAACAAAAATAAAGAATTACAGAATGAAGGTTGACTATTTACTCAATCTTGACTGAAGTAATAACCTCTGAAATAGCATTTCATTACGTAATAGAATATTCTTTCTCAGATATCACAGGTAATTCAGGGTAACATATCATATATATTATTTAGCATAACATACAGTTGACAGGGTAAAGGACCTAAAATTCACACAGTGAAAGGGTTCTATTTTAGAGTAACTCTAATCTGTGCACCATACACATACTGGGCTAAATTTTTAAAGGGGTCTCATTTTTCCCTCTGATTTTGTATCATCAGTCTATTTCATGCATGTATGATAGGATTAAGATATCATTTTTTTTTACTTCAGTTCCTAATTGATATATCTTAATCCTTTCATATCTGTCCTTAAAATAAGAGGCCATCTTTAAAAATTTCACCTAAAGTGCTCAATTTTGCCTTCAGATACCTCCATGCAACTTCCATTGAAGTAATTGGAGCTGTGCCTGCATATCTGATGGTGGAACTGGACTCATTGCAATTAAGGTACACTTTTACTGACATAATTAGTCATCTGGAATAATTGCTGGGCCCAGTGTGACATTCTGCATGTGCAGAATTTGATAGATTGGACTTTTCATATGGAAGATTGAAGATTACGATCACTTTATTTCATGCCTTAAATTTGTAGTTGTAGCAGAATTTTAATGTACTTTGTTGTACTTAATTTTCTTATTTTTAAATAAGAAATGTGGAAGGAATTCACGGTGATGTCTTTGTATATTTTTTCATACCCAACCAGCACACAGACATTCTATCATTTCCACAAGCATGTTACAAATGGTACGTGCAGGCACAATTGTGATTTGTGCAGTAGCTTATAGTTTAAAATATCCAGTCCTGAATGTATTGCCTTTTTTCTTTTTTGGCCTTGTATCTTTGTGCTGGCAAGGCACAGACAAAAAAAAGTAAATGTGTAAAGAATGCCACAGAAAACTAACAGCATAAAAGCCATACATGAGAACTTTAGTACTTCTTAATTGAAAATACATAGCATACTTATTTTCCAGTAATTTAAAATTCTCTGTGTTTTGTGATTGCAAGTTGATTACATGCAGCTTTAATATAGTTGTCTCTCTCCCGTCACTGGTCTGGGGAGGGGCTCTTTGACTTATAAAATTAGTTGTTTTTGAGAGAGTAATATAAATCCATGGTTGACACAAAAGCAGAAGGTTTTGTGGAGGTTGCCTCAAATAAAATTCAATTTGTGACACAAAAAATTCCAACTTCAAAGAAGTTGTTCTGGGATGTTATAACCTCTTAAACCACAATGAACATAGTGAATACTCCTGGGATTTAGAATAGTTACTGATAAATATTTGGGTCTAGCTCTAGAACTGTTAAAAAGTGCCAGTTTCCATGGTATTGATGTTACCTGTATTGCTTTGAATTTAAAAGCAACTTGTTACCAAGTTTAAGAATAGCAGAATATAAAGTTGCCTCTGAAATTTATTCACTACCACAAAGATTAACTGACTTTGAGGAAGCCTTGGCCCAGGACCTTTTACACCGCTCTTTCTTTTAGTGCAAGGTCGTCTGCCTGTGGCAGGCACAGTTGCCAGTATTTGTTGTCATAACTTGTTCAAATTGAAGAAGATGCTCTTTATAGCACCACAGCTTCTGGAAAGTGTAAGATTTCTGTTTTTAAAGAAACACTGCCATATGGAAATTGAAAACACAAGAAAAAATAATTTATTTGAAATAAAGGTGAACATGACAGAGCAAAGTAGTGATTTTAAAGGACTTCTTGTTAAAAAAAAAATCTACTAGAAGATTCCTGTATTTTTGATAGGACTGGTTGAATGGAGAAATTTCTCTCAAATAGTCTTAGCTCGGTTAAACTGTAATGTTTCAAGATATTGGGGAGGAGTTAATTACTTTAAAAATAAATTTTAATACATGTTTAATACATTAGTTCTTAGAATGCTACTGTAATATTTTCTACACTTAAACAAACACATGCTTAGATGATCATGGATTTATGTCCCCTGCATCCAGAATATTTGACAGGTTTATAATTCAGCCTTCCACCTAAATTTTTTCACTCTTTTAGTATCTGTTGCACCAGCTTGATTATGTGTAGAAATTGGGATGTCTGCCCATTTTCAGGTAAAGACTCTCGCAATGAAATTGGTGGATTTCTTGACATTAGTGTTCCTTTGTTCTGTGTTTACACCCTGCTTGTTCTACATGTTTGTACATTTCTTTGTTTTGTTGAAATGGAAATAAGCTAAAATTGTTGCTAAACCATTTGTTTTTCCCAAAATTTTTTCTCTGTTTTTAATTGATTTTCATTGTGTGTTTTTGCAGCAAGCTTAGTAGTGGAGGAGCGAACAAGACAGATGAAAATGAAAGTGCACCGTTATAATCAGACATCAGGGTCTGGTTCTAGCCAAGAACATGAGCGTGAGCAATACACCAAGGTAAAGTCAGTAGTACTGGAATGATACTTTGGCTTGAAAACTGAAGGCATAAACTTGTTTATTTAAAGTATTACATAACCTTCTAGAACACTGTATTTTAAAGCGTGACAGAAATGTCTTCAAGTAATAGCTTTTTGGCATCATTTTTGCCCCCATCTGATGTGCATTAGACTTAGTCTTTGACACCACCTAAAATGAATCTGTAAAAACCAAAATACTTAAAAACTAGTTCAGGAAAGAAAGATCCTTCAACAGCTGTTAAACAAAGACTTATCACCTCTAGCTTAGGAAGTTCTCAGACTTCAAATCCCTGGAGTTTGGAAAAGTAGGCCATGAAGGAGTAGGTTGGCCCTTGTTGCTATCTGATGTTTAGAGAGCTAGACAGAACTAGGCCCAATCCCATGCAGATGTTCTCATATTTGTGTAATTTTTTTGCATCATAATAATGTCAGAGATAAAGTATTTCCTTTCTTGAAATACCTACTGATCACTTTGATTTCCTTTTCTAACAAAAGCATGAAGAGTTTCAGTGATAATGGAATGTATTGAAATTACATTAACCAAGTTATATAGAGGGATTTTGTTTTCTTGATAAGGCTAAAATGATAGGCCATAACTTTGTAATTTAAACTGTATAGGCTTCTAAGCAAACTGCTGAAAATGTCTTGCACATCTGCACTGCTGCTTACAATTCAAGCTCTGAGGAGCTGGGTGCTCCTGGAGATACAGGTTAAAATAATGTGTAAGTGCGGTACTCATCTAAAACAAAATCAGAAATTTACTTAGGAATGTTATAGGAAATGTTATAGGTTATATAGGAAATTTGGCAGCTAACTTTTAATATCTAACAGATTTGAAAGATTGATTCAAGGTCTTGTTGCAGTTAAATATGCAGACAACTTTAATAAGAACTTAAATGACCAGTTCTCAAAGGAAGAGAAAGAAGAGAAACAAGGCTTTAGGTCCTCAATGCCAAATTGTGGGATATCAGTGCTATTAAAAAAATTCAGCAGCTGAGATGGAAATTTCCAATTAGATCCCCTGTCAGGAGTGAGAATTTGTTTAACTAGAACAGCTCATTTGCTGCTGGGTTTGCTATTACCTTCAAGAGAGGTTCACTCAGGGCAAGAGGGTGAGATGTAGTGTGTCTCTGTGGTACTTCCCAACCACTTAACATGTAAGAAAAAATAGTCAAAATAAGGTTGATAAAATTTTCAGGAGAGGGAAGTAATATGCAATCTGAGAGCTTTTGCCAGGATGACCAGAGACCTTTGTTCAGAGTCAAAGGCCAGTTTTCTTATTTAGATTATATGTGCTTACAGATTGATTGAAATTTGTGTATTTATCATTCTGAAATGTATTTTTTAATCCTAACTCTTTAATATTTATCATAAGCATAATTTTTGTTCTCCAATATGTTTTACTTATTTGATTAGTGTAGATCCAGTGGATGGTTGAATAGTAGTTAGAAAACATCGACCTGCAATGCTACAAATTTCTCTTATCCTTAGAACCTTGAGTTTTCTAGGACCTTCTTTTGTTTTTAAATACATGTGGAAATTAAATCAAAACTGAAATCATGATGAGTACTAAATAAAAAGAACACTGAAATTATTTTATTCAGAAATTTTTTTCTAAAAGTATGAGGAAAATTTTGAAGAAGCAAATTCTCTGTCAGTTGTTATAAGAGAAATATTTTTGGAGTACCTTGTGTTCTGACAGACATGTACCTTTTTCCATGCTAAAATGGTAGTAAGAAGAATTGCCCTGGACTTAAATCTTTAACTTTTCATGTATTTTCTACATGATAATGTTGGAGTCCTAGATAAGATGGTTCAACGTAGAATTAATTTTTAAGTGCTGAGAAGGAATTGTATTAGCCCATTCTAACATTCTGTGATATTCAGTGATGTGGCTGTTTGCTTCATTTCACTATGGTGATAGTCATCACTTTTAAAATGTTACCAAGGCAAACCTTATGCTACTGTCTTTCTCTACACTGAGAAAATGGTGAACGAGTCAAGAAAATAAACAAGACAGATGAAGATTTGGACAGCTCTAATGAAAATGTTGTAAGTCATATCAGCTGGTGTGGTAAAGCTGATGACTGAGACTTCTGAGAACCTAAGACTGTACCCAATTTCTGCTGCCAAAATCTGTGAAAAATCTTCAAAAGCTGCAGAAACAAGACTTTAAATAAAAAATTAAAAAATGCTAAATGGTATAATAGGCATTCTGGAATAGTGAAAAATAAATATTAACTGACTATTAAAGAAATAGCACTTGCGAGTTTGTCCCTTTTTAACCAAAATGCTTCTTTCTTTCCCAAATAGCAGTGTTTGCCCATTGCTTCAGAAAATAAATATATTTATTAGAGAAATTATACTGTGCTGCTCATTGAGAAAATAGTCCGTTCTGCATTTCAGAGCAATCAACTCACATGGATTTGATTCTTCCAATATTTTAGCATTTGCAAATATACTTGTTTTATCACATACACAATTCTCTAAACCATTCAAAAATTTTCCTTCCCTATGGGATTGGATTATATTTGCAGTGGTTAATTATGCATATACAAAATAATTCCTGACAGTTAAATAAGTTTTCTCTTATATTGAAACAAGCCTTTTTTTAAGAGCTGTTGTAATCTATTCTTTGGAATTTCCAGTCCATTTCTAATGCATTGCAGTTTTGTAAGTTTTCCCACCCAGTTTCTCAATTTTCTGGTTTCAGTAAGCAAGCAGTAGTTTTCCAAGCATGCACCATGCAGGTTTCTGGTTTGAACATCCATTTATGGGTTTTGAATAGGTAACTGTCTGCCCTGCCACATTTGTATATGTCTTCATGGCAGTTCCACTCTAGTTGTTTTGAGTCTTTCACAGAGCTCACATCCTCCTCATTTCCTTCCATTGCACTGGAAGGGCTCCATAATTTATGTGAGATAGCTAACTTTTAATAAGCTAAACAAAAAAAAAGAAATTTAAAAAACTGCCAGACCTCTGAGGATTTGTTAAAAGGGTTTAAAGAAGAGCTTTAAATATGTCTGCCTTCTTTCTTATATGTTGGTAAGGCTGTAATGGCTAGTGCGCACATATTTTCACTGTTTCTGTGCTTGAGAGAATCAAAACATGGGTAGCATAATTCTGTATTTGCACAGAGGTAAATTACAGTATTACTTAATTAACCTTTTAATTCAAATACAATAAGTTTTTTTATTCCAGATGCCACACACAGAACACAGCACCATGCCACAGCTGCTCTGGCTTTCCGTTTTTTTGGAAGGTCTGTTTATTCAAGAGAGTACTGATTAGAGCACTGTAGTATGTAATTTAAAAGGATATCGCTCTGTATTTAGATGCACTACTGACTTAAGACTATATATGATTGAAAAGCATGTAGCATAAAAGTGTAATCATGGCATTTGTTCAGTGGCACTGTGGATTTAACTCAATAGTTACTGTCTTAACTCTTATGTGATAACAGTTAATATCTAAAGGAGGGGCTGGGTAGGATACTTGGGCTGATAGGAGGCTGATTATGTTAAGTTTTGTGTCATGCTGGCCAAGGCATTTAGGGCTATGTATAGAAAATGCTTTTGGACATACATGTGGTGACTATCTTCTTTTTGTCCCCTTCACCAACCTTGAAGAAAAAATTCTTTACTATATGTCGTATTAAGATGGCAGTCACTTCACTACTGGCTGGATTTCACAAAATATAGTGAGTTCCATTCCTTTGACCTGTGGGCTTCTCTGCAGTTTCCTCATGGTTTGACTTGCTCATTTTTACAGTTCCTGTTCCCCTGGAAGTTGAGCAGTGTTCATAGTAGCTGGATACAATTATAGGAAGAGTTATTTAGAATCACTAGTGCTTTCTGGGCTCTGGACCATGGTGTGAGCTGCTTCTAGGACAGAAGCTGGTGGGAGTCAGTGATGAGTCCTGAACACCCCAAGGTGCCAACTGCTGGGCTGTGAACGCTGGCAGCATTCGGAGGAACCCTGTGTGAGCAATCATAAAACTCAAGGCGCTTTGTGCAGGATTCAGTGTTTTCTGACAAACTTCCTCGTTAGAGTAGGGTGCCTCAAAAGATAGCTGCAGTCTCAAGACTTGCATAAGTCCCTGGATGAATATATGCATGTGGTCTGGATTTCTCTTTCCACATATAAATAACCTATTTTAATGCCCATTTTATTTTCTCATTTAATTTCCTCATTTTAAGCACATAATGAGGAATATATGTCGAGGTTAGTCACCTGGGGCTTTTTTTGTAGTCAAAGGACAGCACACTCATTCAGTTTTCAAAGCTCTGAACTCTTGTATTCTTCATGGTTTTGGGAGTTAAATCTAGAAATAGAAATACTTCTTAATATGGAAGATAATCCAATTATAATGGACTGTTAAATGACTTCTAAGATGTGCCTTATAATCAGTAAAATTGCTCATATTGTTCGTCATTAAGGAGCTGTAAAATTATTTGTGAAGTACACTCTTGTTTTATGTCTATGCTCTTCTATTGATGTTAACACATCTGCAGTTCATCATACCCCTTTTTTCTCCTTTTGCTGGTGTGCAAGAAGCAACAGCTCCACAGGTGGTAAAGTGAACGGAAGAAGTGCATTCCAGCTGTTTATAGACTTCTGTTTTTGTAATGCAGGCAAGGGCAGCGCAGATATTTTTGGCATTTGACACTAGCTGCTGTTAATGTTTAAAAAACCAGACCTACTCTTTAGTAATTGCTATTGAAGTTGCTGCAAACTTCAGCAACTTTCCTAATGTGATAAATAGTGCACCTTGGAAAAGAAATGTTACATAAACTTTAAGATACAGAGTTGAAAGAGAAGTGATTGCACTGAAAATATACTTCATTTTGAAGCTTCAAAATGATATAATATTTAACTCTAGCATGTTAAGGAAATTTATTGCAAATATATGTGCAGTTATAAAGAGCAGCAGTTTTCTGCTTTGCAGCAGTTTTCTGCTTTACAGCAGAAAACTCTATCTAAACTTCACTCTATCATTATTTTTGAGCCCAGTTGGAAACCTGCAGGCATTACTTCACTGCAGATGCCATGTAAGAGGATCTTAGCCCATGCCGTTTTTCTTCTGAATGATAAGTTCAGGTGTATTGCAATAGTAAAATATTCTCATTTTAATGAGCACTGCTTTGTGAAAGAGTACTATTTACTTCTGTCTATATTTGAAGGGAAGAAAGGTTAACTTGAAAATTGCTTTTATTTTGTTCATCTGTTAGCTGAGATGACTGATTAGCAGATTGTATCAGAGGTAGGTAGGAAATCGGTAGGAAAACTTGTATGCCTCCTGTAGAGGTTGGTGAATTTATTAGAAGCAGCAGGAACAGAAAGGAAAAGCTAAATCCAGAAGTAGTAGTAATAGTAAAATGTAAACTCTGTAGCACTCAGCATTAATTTTCAGCAACACTACTTTTTGTGTTAATCTCTATTTTTGTGAAGAGAATCTATTTTTGGGAATCACAGCCCTGGCATACAGTGTAAAGGGGTAGGAAAAGCTCCGCTGTGCCATGAAAATCTCATTTAGGAAGGGATGCTCCATGTTTTCTGCACTAGCTGTGTGATTACAATACAAGGCAAGTAGAAGACATGGGTTCAGTTTTTTGTTCATGCTCCATCTCACAGTAAAATTCTCTGTTTACCAACATATGAAAAACTGTCTTTTAAGCCAGTCTGGTATCTACAAAACAATTCAGTTTTTCAGACTGCTGGACTCTAGGAAGCAAAACAGAGTGAGGATGTCTATACAGACCCCACTTACAGGGGATGATAGCTGGGCTGAAGGCCCCTGCACCAATAAATGGTTTCATACTGATACTGAACAGTCAGTTGATGAGGCTGAACCTCTAAACAGCCACTGATACACAAACTGGGACTTCTAACTTCTCTCCCAGTGTTCTAACCAGTAAGCTGCACTACCATGCTTGATGCTTTCTCTCTCTCCCTCCTCCCCAGCCCATGTAGATACCCCATGAAAGGTGGAACAAATTCAGTACGAGTGAAACAGAGGGTCTTCTTCATGACATACACAGTCCACCTGCTGAATCATAAATTGAGTGCTAAACAGCCAGATTCAGGTGTGGTTTGGAGCAAAGGCCAGCAGCCTATATCTCCCTCAATGCTTAGAAGGCTTCCAGCAGGACAGCTTCCAGAAGTCACTGCATCTGGCCTTGATGGTTTTCTTGATCGGGGAGTCTGCCATCTCCAGCCAGCATATCATGGTTGCTCAAGGACCACTTAAGTCTTCTACCATTGCAGATTCACTGTATGCACTCTCAAACCAGAGGGCACCAAGAGAATATGGACTTCTTGGTGAGGAAGAGAAGTAATTGGACATTATAATGGCAGAGGGAAGAAGATTGTCTTCAGCAAATACAAATAAAACATGGGGTATTTCTGAGACAGTCTGTTACCATGCTTAAGAAACCCTATGCATTTGAGAGAGATTGCTTGGTTATATTTTAAACAAAATATTTTTAAAACCTCAACTGCAAAGGAATAATTTCTAGGTATAATTTAAATATATGGGATGAGTGAAATGCCTATATCACTAAAATCAACATAAATTTTATTATTTAATGGGATGATTTTGCAGATTGCAAATCTGTTTAGCTTAATAGTGTGCCAGATCATTCCATGTGTCCAGGTGGTTTTCATATTTTTACATGTCTCATTTAGAGTAGCTTGAAGGATTCGTTAGGAATTCTTAAGGAATTTTGCATAAAACATCAAGGCTGTCTTGAGACTGGGGCAGTTTAACCTACACTGGAGGGAATTAACCATTCAGTTTTCCAGCCTCTGAATATTTAGCCTAAGTAAAAAATTTTCAAGCTTGTATTCTTGCTTTGAATATTTTTTTTACACTGTAGAAGGAAAATGTGGTATCTTATTATGAAATAGATCTGATAAGAATTAATATGCTTTGTGTTTCCATTTTGGAGTTTTCATTTTATCTTGCAGTCTGAAGGACAGCAAGCAGCAAAATTGTTTAACAGACTCTGCAAGCCGTTAACAAAAGGTGATCTGAATAAACATATCAGCATAGTCTCACCTTAACCCCATGGGGTATTTATATTCAGTAAAGCCACAACAAGTCACTTGTAAAGAGAACCTCCCAATAAATTCTCACTGTAGTTGAAAATATATTTGAATATCAGAGTACTTGAGTCCTTTCTGTTACCCACTTTCTTAAAGTTATCTTTAATAAACCAGAGCTTTCTCTGCTGCAGATGTTTTTACTCAGCTGCTGCAAGGCCCTCACAGGGTACTGCAAGGAGTTTTTGCTGAGCAGTGTTCTAATGCACACCTGAAAAACACACTGAGACAGTAAATTTAAATAACCTCCATTTGTCCTGCATATTTCTATATTTACAGTTGGTGCTTAGAATTGTCTTTATTCCTCCCCCTTCTCTACTCCTATTAACTTCCTCATTTCATCTTCAGTGTTTTACCAAGAGATTTCCAAGTGTGCACAAGCATAGTTGCTGAAAGGCACTGGAACAAGAGAGGGTAAACCTGGCTTTAGGAGAGGAGACCTGATACATTCATCTGTACAAACTCAAGCTTGTGTTTGTCAGGTTTTTGAAATTAAGTCATGGCATTTGCTGAGTGACTCAGCCAGCAACCCAGTGTCTAGTTGGAGTTTGGGTATTCACAGACAGTCACAGATTTGTGTATGATTCATAAATAAACTTTTATGACTTGCAATTTTACAGAGCACAGATCTGGAAAATGAACTCCCTAGAGTGTCATGTCAAAAACTGCCTAGTTCTCCTATGTGTTAATAGTTTTCTCGTAATATACCCTGGGAAGTATGCCACTGGTTTAGTTGCTTTCCAGCCAAGAGTATCTTCCTCTAATGACAGGGAGTTTTAGTTTTGTGAGCCTGACAATTACTTGGTCCTCATATCTGTGTGAGTGAAGATTTAGGTAAGTGTGACAATGCTAGGAATGAAGGTTCCTTTTGTACCTGTCTGACTGATGATATGAGCAGTAAGAGCATTATGTAATAGGTGGTGTCACAGTTGATTTTAAAAGAGAAGTAACTCCTACCCCTGTCCACATATTCCTCCTGCTGGGTCTTCTGCTAGTTCTTATGCCTGTGCAGATAGATGTAAATGCAACTAGATCAGGGAACTGATCTGCCTGGAAACAAATACTGTATTTGCTGAGCTAGCTTTCTGCCTAACTAGTCCTCTAGTATCACAAAACAAAGAGATGTTTTGAGATAGAAAATGTACTTTTTTTTTTTTAAATAGAACTTCGGAACTGAAATCAGTTCCTAATAGCTTCATGTAGCGTTACATTTCATTCAGGCTCATATGCAGTTTTATGTTCAGGTATTTAATAGCATATATTTTTAAAATTTTTAGAAGAGTCTGTAACCAAATGGATGGTATGCATGGATGGTATGCTTGAGATGTCTGTCTGCTGCATAAATATTTCATATAAATATTTCATTATTGTAGTTGTGTGCTGAAGAACCAGCCGCCTATTTAATTTCCAGTGCTGTATTTTATTCCTAGTATCTTCTTTAGTCCATAACTAACATGTTTGATTTCTGCACTAGACATAAAGGCATTATTTAATGTAGGTATTTCTTTGAATTTCATACAATTTTGTTATATCTAAAAGCAGTTAAAGAGAATTGTTATACTTAGGTCATTTGTTGTCTCAATGAAAGCGTTCTGTTTTGATGAGACTCCTCACCCTTTCTTTTCTTGATCTCTAGTATAATATACAAACAGATCAGTACAGAAGTTGTGATAACGTCTCTGCCAAATCATCAGATAGTGATGTCAGTGATGTGTCAGCCATTTCCCGAACCAGCAGTGCCTCTCGCCTCAGCAGCACAAGTTTTATGTCAGAGCAATCTGAGCGCCCTCGGGGCAGGATCAGGTGAGTTCTCCATGCAGCTTCAATTGCTTCATGCTCCCTCCCTCAGAGTGCCAGAATACGACCAGAAGGTCTTGAAACTAGATAAACACAACGTAAGAATTTGTGAAAAATGTTATGCACATGTAAGCTGTCTTCCATTACTGGCCTAAGATGACAGTATTTTTGCAGCTGTGCATCTCAAACAGAAAGGAAACTTCCCGTGAGGAGATGGTAGATTAATGTATTTATGGTCAGTTGAACTTGAACACAGGCTGTCCTCTCATTGTTGGCTAAGAATCAGTGTAATCAATATGTCAATAAGGTACTGCAGTAGAAATATTACTAGATTTTTTAGTTATACAATTTTTTTCATGAAAGCTTGGTTTTTCTTTCTCAAAGTATTTTTCCTTACCTACCTGCCTTTATTTCACTGTTTTCATGTATATGATAAATCACTAGATTTGAAACTATTATTCGTATAGTAATTTTGATATCTCTGTTTCAGAAGTAGTTTAATTCATTTGCATTATCAATAATCAAATACATCTTTCATCCTTGATATTAATCTATTCTGGATTTAGGGCTTTTTTTGATGCACAAATTGGTTTTTGTTTTCATTTAACTTGATGACCAAACTCCCAGCGATAATGGCTGCAGGATTGGCTTGGTAGTCTTTGGTTATATCTGCCAGTTTCTGAACTCAAAAATTTGACTTTAAGTGTCATAAAACACAAAAAGAATTACAAATTATATATAAAAAAAATATCCCTACTAGGAAATCTGCCTGTTATAAATCTGGAAGACATCATTTACCACTCAGAACACTTCTAGACAGACTCAGTGTCTGAGAAGATCAGCTGCAGGAGTTTGGTATGTTTATTCAACAGGAAGGGATGTTAGGAAAACTCAGAAACTGGCCTCTATGTTTGAGCTAGATCCACTTCGTTTTCTTTTTAAGGAATTTTCACAAGGGTATTTAAAGTCATATTTCAGATTGCTGGAGGTACAACCTGACAGCTGCAGTAATCCACAGTCCAGCAAACACTGCAGAACACTGCAGTGGAACTGTAAATGTATTTGAAGCCATATCAATTCATGTCTTTAAGTGCTGCATTTCATCGTGTCCTAGCTTTTCAGTATGTGACTCTTACAAGGGGCTTTTTTCATACCAAAATACCTTGTTTCATAGATACAGAATTTTTCTTAACTGGGCCCTCTCACAGTGTTTTTGTCAGGTTCAACAAAATAGGATTTTTTTCCCATAAATATGTCTAACAGATTTTATCAGAAATTTTCCCTGAGTTCAGAATGTGTAATCACAAACATCAGAACTAGGAGAACCAGTAGCCTTATGTGAGCCTGGAAAGGGTGAAACCTGGGGTCAAATCCTCAACCTCTTCCATTCTTAGGAGTAGCAGAGCACTTCTGGTACAGGACTGGGGGACCTCGTATACAAAACTAAGTGTTTGCAGTGGGAGCTCCAGTTCAGCTTCACTCTAGATCATAAATTGAGATGTAATTGGAATTCAGATGCCTTCCCTTTCTGGTACTGTCCACAGAATCCATATCTCAGGAATTAGACACTTTATGCTTGCTTGCTTTAATCTTCTCTAAATTCAGGTAGTACTTCCATAGTGAACAAAATGTATAGTAATAATATACAATGCAGTTCCTTCAGTAGAAATATGAGGAAGAAATTAAAAGATTGGGGAAAGGGTTGACTATGTTAGGAACAACCGTTTTCATCTTGAGATTCATGCTGTGTAACTCCAGCCTTAAAAGCTGTGTATCTTCAGTGGAATTCACATAAAAAGTAAGTTTTTATTTAATTCTTTTTCTGGCTTACCTAAGCCACCATTAAAAAGAAGAAAACAGCTATTATCTGGGGTGGGTCACCTCATCTTCAGACAGATGTCAAAGACAGGGGAATTATCCTTTTCTAGCATTAATTGTTGAAGAAACCCTAGATGACTTGTTTAGATTGGTTGCTTTAATTTTTGACATTTAAAATTAGATTAAATGGATTCTTTGTCTCAATTACTATTATTTCTTTAAGGTCAAGGAATTAGAAGTTTTAAGTTCAGGTTTGATTAGTAATTTGAAATTCAAATTTTATTTTTGTCTCCAAAGAGCCCAAAATTAGCATATATCAAACGGGATGGGATGGGATGGGATGGGATGGGATGGGATGGGATGGGATGGGATGGGATGGTTGAGCAGGAGGGGGAACATTTTTTGTGCTCCTGGTTTTTGTCTTACTGAAACCACGTATCCAGCATCATCTTCGTTTGGAAGTGTATCAGGCCAGTGACCATGACAACTTTGTGAGCGTAATGTTAAGAACAAAGTTTGTTGAGCTGCCTTTTTCATGCACCTACTTTTGTTCTCCAGTTACGTTCTAGAGATGGACCTAGTAAGCATATAGAGACTCAGAGGAGGTGGCTCAGTTCTAGCCATTTCACTAAACTGAGTCATTCAACAAGTATCCTTAGGTACATTTTGTATCCAGAAATAAAATACACAAATTCACAATACACAAGCGAGATTTCTGGTCTGCATCACCTTTAGGAAGGGTGTCTGCTTCTCTTTCTCCATTGAGCAGAGAAAAATTATTCCTAGGGCTGTTGACCAGCAAGCTGAGCTAATTAAATTAAATGGAGAAACTTGACTGAAGAGTAGTTTGGAGTTCAGATCAGTAACCTGAAGTGAAATGGTGCTCCTCTCACATTTCTGCATGAGCTAAAAATCACTGGCTGGTTATTCATATTGAGAGTTGTGGTGTCAAATTTCTGAGCATGTAGTGTGCCAGTTTAAGACAGAAGTAGTTTTAGTAAATGTTGTTAGTCAGTATAATCCCATCATCCCATATTAATGCATCAGTGAAAAGGGATATAAATCAAGCTCCTAGACATATAAGAATATAAGATACTGTCCTCTTTAGGGCTGTCATGAAGAAAATAATCCTTGGTTGTAATTTGGTACAAATTGTCATTACTTCTAAATGTCAGAAGGGCTGAGGTTTCAGGTCATAATGAGTGTGGTTTATATCCACTGACTTCATCACCAGTTCTACCAGCACAGACTGCTTCCTGACCATTCCTCCCAAATCCTAATGAAGGAAAGATCCTTAAAAAAATAGGTAGATAATCCCTTTTCTGTATCAATCTAGGCAGAACTGGTGTCTTTCTCTTCTCTCTCAATTTTGAATATTTAAGATTATATTATTTGAGACAATATATTCAATATTATCCTGTTTGTAAATAGTTATTTCTTTGTTCAAGAAGCAAATATTTTAAAACCTGGAAGGACATCTCTTTTTCTTGTGGCTCTCAAGTCTATGAGTATTAGCTAGAAGAGTAGGACGATTCATAGGGGGTTTTTTGACAAGTTTTAATTTTAATCATTAACTCCTTCAGTTGCATTACTGAAAATACACTGTGCTTTTAATAATGTAAAGCATTTATAGAATGAAATGCTATCTGAACAGCAAGCATAAAACCAGTTGATGCAGAAAAACACAGTGCATGTTAGTTGAATAGTTAGATGACACTTGAGCTCTTTTTTGGGGCAAAACTCCCAAATTTGAATTTTTGTAGTATTAGGAAGTTAGAGCATATTGAAGAAATTAGTAACACAGAAGGAAATCAAATCTACCCTTTCCTATAATAAATGACAAGACCATGTTTAAACCTTTTACAGTAGCAGACTAAATTTTTTCTTACAGTATATTTGCAATTGAATTGCCTGTAAGAAAGCTGTGACATAGCATGTATAGAAAATACCCATAGTTAATCTTCAGTCTGGAGGTTTTGTTGATTAACACTTCTAATAGGTTGCAAGAGGGAATTATGATTGATGCAAGTTCTAAATATAAGTATATAAAATAGCTTCTTCCTTTCTAATTTGTTTAGCATTTTCAGGGATGTGTTTTAACAAATGGCTTTGCATGGATAAGTTACTCTGTATGTGAAATTATTCCAAACATCTCTCTTTTTACCATCCTTGGTAACTGCCATGCTCTCTAGTTGGAAGTGCATAAAAAATTACCAGGAATTTTTGATGTGTGAACAAAATGTTCTGGGACTTTTGAATCAGAATCAGATTTGTGGAATTGGAGTTGGTGTGTATTTGATGAGTGAAGCCAAATTACCAGTCCTTCCTTATGGAGGTTTGCTTTCATCAGTCATGGTGTTTATGCATTCATAATACAGTCAAGCAGTACTTTATGCCTGCATATGTTGGAGAATCTACTGTATATGTCTCTGAAAAATTTCTCACATCCTAAATGAAGCAGAAGGAAATTTTTTCATGGTTTAATGTGAGTGATTGATAAGAAAGAACCCATGATGATTAATCAGCACCACATGGGCTTGATTAGACAAAGAAGGACATTTGCTGACTTAATTTAAAATTATGCCAGATTATGTCATTGCATAACTTTCATTTGTAGCCTGCTTATGCAAAGATACCTGGACTTCTTGGTGCTGTTAAGTAGGGAACTGTTATGCATGGTAAATGTCAGGTGGAGGCTTCTGTTTTGGACAAATAAGTTATCATAAGGTGTTTCACTTAAATCTGATTTAATAAAATCTGCTAAATTTATGAAAGACTAAATAACTTTTTTTAAGGTGAATTTGTCTCAGTGTATCTGGATTTCAAACAAATTGCCCCTGCATTAGGGATATTATTGTTATCCCTCCTTCTAAATTTGAAAACCACATCTTTATTAAGAATTATAATTTTTTATCTTGATCAATATAATATCATTATGTCTGTGCCAAATTTTAATCTGTTTTTACATGCTTTTTTTAATTGAATGCTTAATTGTAATTAAAATATTTTATATGAACTTATCAAGGAAAGAGGATAATGTAATGCATTGTAACAGTGGATTTAAACCACTTCTAATTTATTTCACCTATTATGCCATGCCACTGCATGGCTTGCATAACAAACTCATATATGCTTTTTGGGATTTAAGTTCTCTGTATGTCACTGAAGTTTGTCCTGTCAGACTCAATTTGACAAATATATTCTTCCCTGTTTTCCAAAACAGAGTATGCGACTTGCACGTAGCTGTTGTTCTTTCAGTACTTAGCTCTAGTACACTTGAGCTTTAAAACACAGACAATGGAGTAGAGAAATGATGACTCGTGATCAAGTGAGGAAGTGGTTGATGGGTTGATAGGCAATGGGTGCAGAGGGATGGAGACAGCCAGGACCTCATAAAAAACAAAACAGGGCAGGAAGGAGGCACCCAAAGTGCATGCACATGAATAAGGATGCAGTTGAGAGGAGAGCATTTAGGGAAAGCTCTCATACCTTTTCTGGGAAATCAGCACTAGTCTGTGGCACTCCGGATGGCCTGTGCTCAAAAGCACGGGGAGCAAGAAGAGGAATTAGAGGTTTGTTGTGCAGCTGCAGGGCTATGGTCTCATCACGATCACAGGGAAGTGGTGGGATAGCTTGTATTACTGGAATGGTGCAATCCATGGAAGCACAGGGCAGGATAGCAAGGAAGGGGTGATAGCAAGGAAGGATAGCAAGCCCTTTGTGTGAGAGAGCAGAATATGTAGGGACCTCTGCCTAGAGATGGGTGATGAACCAGCTGAGAGTTTATAGGTCAAGATTAGAGGCCCAACCAATGTCATGATATTGTGGGTGTCTGCTGTGGACTTCCTGATCAGGAAGAAGAATTAGATGAAGCCTTCTTCCAGTTGTGGGTTCTGGTTTTCATGGAGAACTCAAACCATCCCGGTATCTGCTGCTAGAGCAATGTAGTATGGCACAAGTAATCCAGGAGGTTTCTGTAGTGCTCTGATGACCAGAGGGAAAGTCTGGAGCAAGGACTCAGCAGAGGATCATCAGATCAAGGACCATTTAAATAAACTGGACATGTACAAGTTATTGGCACATGACAATGTGTATCCATGAGCACCAAATGAGCTGGTGTTGACTGATGTCATTGCAAGGCCACTCAGTAATCTTTGGAACATGGCAGTCAGGTGGTATTCCTGAAGACTGGAACAAAGAAATCATCACTCCTATCTTGAAGAAGGGAAAGTGGTCTTGGAAACTATAGGCTTGTCAGCCTTACCTAGACCTCTGGGTAGGTGGTGGAGGAAATAATCGTGGAAACTACTTCCAAACATATGTGTAGAACAAGGTGGTGATTGTGGATAGTCACCATGAATTTACAAAGGGCAAATCAAGCCTGACCAACCTGATAGCCTTCTTTCATTAGCTGATGGATAAGAGGAGAATATCAGATACTCTCTATCTTGTCTTTACTAAGATTTTCAGCACCCTCTTCTAAAACATCCTCATAGACAAACTGAGGAAGTACAGCTTAAGTAAGTAAACAGTGAGGCAGATTGGAAACTGGCTGAATGCCAGGCTCAGAGGATCGTGACCTGTGACACGAAGTCCAGCTGGAGGCAAATCACCTGTGGTGTGTGCCTGGGGTCAATATTATGGCAGCGCTGTTTAACATCTTCATTAGTGTTTGGAATGATGGGGCAGAATGTACCCTTGGCAGACAACAGAAAACTGATAGGAATAGTTGATATGGTAGAGTCATGTGACACTATTCAGAAGGACCTCAACAGGATGGAGAAATGGGCCATTAGGAACCTCATTAAGTTCAACAAAGGAAATGCAAAATCCTGCAGCTGGGGAGGAGTAATCCCTCATGTGAGCCCCCATGTGCCATTGCATGCTGGGGGCTCACAGCTAGAACTCAGTTTTGCAGCTGGAAAGCAGCTTTTCAGGAAAGACCCTAGGATGTTTGTGGATGCTAAGGTGAAGCTGAGCGAACAATGCCTCCTTGCGTTAAAGAAGACCAACACCATCCTGGGCTGCATTAGGGAGTGTGTTGCTGGCAGGCTGAGGAATGTCATCTTTCCCCCTCAGTAGAGCTGAGCAGCTCTAGTGAGACACATCTGGAGTTTGAAGTCCAGTACTGGGCTCCCCAGTACAAGAGACATGGAACTACTGCAGCATGTCCAGCAAGGGACCATGAAGATGGTGAATGATTGGAGCGTCTGTCATGCAAGGAGAGGCCGAGAGAGCTGAGTGTTCACCGTGGAGTAGAGAAGGCTCAAGGGAGATCTTACCAATGTGCACAAATGCCTGCTGAGAGGGACTGGAGAAGAAAAGAACAGACTCATCTCAGTGAGAGGATGAGCACAAACTGAAATAAGGCAAATTGCACTAAAACATGAGAAAAACATATTTTCTGCAAAATTTATTAAACACTGTAACAGGTGGTGCAGAGATTTTGCACAATCCCAATATCTGCTGCAGATCTCTCAAGGTGATGTAGCCAGAGGCCACTCTCTGGACTGGAAATAGATTTTCTCCCCTTGGTTTTCCGTCCTCCCACCTAATACACTGGAGCTAGTTTGATACAATTTATAGTGGTGAGGGGCTAGAGAGAGTCTGAAGGGTCTTGTGAGCTCTTCTCAGGCTTCCCAATAGTGCTGCTTGTTGTATCATAAATGTGTGTGATGTGACTGGTGCAATACAGTGGTTCAGTCCTTCACCCTCTCTTCAGACCAGGGCTGCATCCATCCTTCTCAGCACACTGATTCACTAAAATGCAGCAATACTGCACCACAGGGCCAGCTGAGCAAAGTTTAACAGTGAAAGAAAACCATACACCAAGGTTTTTCATGCATTTGATGAGACTGAGGTCTGTGTTGAAATAAAGAAATCGACTCATTTCATGTTAATTACAAAAGAAATTAAAGTCTTTATATTGAATTTGTGCTACAGTGACTAAGGGTGTAATCAAGATACTTTACTCATGAAAAAAATGAAATGTAAAATCTTTTAATTATTGCTATAAATATTGCATACAGAACGGGAGAAGTGGAGGCAACAACAGAAGAACACTAAAGCTTATTCATCAATAAAAGTAAATCACCTGGAAAATGGAAACAAATTCACAAGTAATTTCAGACTGGCTTTTTGGGGGATATTCACTATGCCCCACTCATTATCTAAACCTGGGAGAAGATCCTGAAAATGTGTGGAGTATAACAGATTTCTTTTACCCTGCCTAAATTTGATCCTGTATTTCTTAACGAACCAGTGTAAGGGCAAGTTCACATTATATAAAGAATGAGCTATATAAATTTGTAGTGGAATATGCAGTGCTGGAGCCTAGCATAAGAGGGATCTGTTTGTGTGTACTGGGTAAAATTGGGTATTCCTGGGATTTATAGCTCTCATTACTGGTATTCTGTATAAAAATAAATGTTATTTTAATTATTCAAGATGTTATCAACCCAGACCCTTGTCTGGGAAAGGATACATCATGTGCTTGGAATCAAGGTGGTTCCTCATTCTCGGATTCTGAAAGTCTTCAGGGTGTCATACTAGAAGACATAGTAGATCATCTTGTGTGCTGTATGTACTGTGGCACTGCCAGCCAGATTAAAAAAACCCCAAGCCTTGCATGCCTCATGCTTGCCTAGCTGTGTGCCATCAGGAGATCATCATCACAGTGCTCTGGCAGCGTGCTGGGCTGGGTCCCGTGCTCAGAACTAGATGTCAGCAATAGATGAAGAGCTAGATCCTATCGACTACAAATCTCCACAGCTACACAAACGGTGGTGTGGCAATATCACTCTGCATCACTGGTCCTTAAATGGCATTTTTAAAAGGGTTTTTCCAGGGTTTCTGCTTAAATTCTGCCATGAGCAGCATTTCAGAGCATCACTGTGAAAGGTCTGTTCCATGTTTCTCAGGCCTAAAGCAACACAGAGTCAATTACATACCTGCAGAAGTAGCAGAAATTACGAATTCTACTGCATGTAGATTCAGAAGGACCTCAACAGGATGGAGAAATGGGCCATTAGGAACCTCATTAAGTTCAACAAAGGAAATGCAAAATCCTGCAGCTGGGGAGGAGTAATCCCATGTGCCATTGCATGCATGCCACTGCATGTATATTCACTTATGAATCAGATCAACCTTTTCAGTTGTCACATTTCTAAAGAATCTTGGATCAAGTTCTCATTTGCTATTTATCTTTCATATTATATCTGCTTCAAAGCCTGCATAGCTAAGGTCTTGCAAATTTATACATGGCTGCAGTTGTGCTTTATCAGCTGGGCCATGGGTCACCAGAATCAATGCTTCAATATGATTTGTTTTTGATCAGCTGTCAAAGCTCCAGTGCAATGGTGTTCATTGAAAAGTTACTCATTTCTTTTCTTGATGTGAACTGGCATGGCTTTGGGGACATAAAGCTGTTGTTCTCTTTTCTGAAGTTCCCATTTTTAATGGTCAAAATTCTGAGTAAGTTCCAATTTATTTTTTAAATTATGTCTCTGCAAATTTAACTTGACTTAAGAGTAATTATTGACCTAGGTATTTCTTTCCCATGACAAATTGTAGATCCTGAAATTTTCATGTGCAAGGGTTTTTAAGATGATTAGGCTTTATTTCACATAAGTATGAAATCCTACATCTTCTATGTAAATTGGAATTCCTTCTTTCTAAGAAAGAAATAGAGATACTAGAACTAGTCTACACTAATTAAAGTAATTCATATATTTATAATGCAATATTTCTTTTGTGTTAAAATGTAAAAATAGCAGTCTTTTTTTCTGGATTGGAAATTTATGAGCCAAAAAACCAATATGAATTTCACAGGAAAGTGGAAACCCATGAAACTCTTTAAAAAGTCTACACTCAAGATAGTGATACATTTTTACAATAATTAATACATTTTTAATGGTTACATACGTTATGCTGTGGAACACCTTGGCATAATGGTAACATTTTAAATCTGGGTTTAAAAGGAAGAATAATTAATCTCTTTATTTAAAAACAGGGAGACTTCTGTGTGTACTTAACAAACAGCTGCCTTAATTCAGCTTCCTCCTAGGGGAGTAACTGATCTTTGTCAACACACAGAGGTATTTTAAACAAAAATATAAACTCCTTGTCTTGTTTTTATGTACACCAAAAGCTCGAGCTGATGGAAAACTTGTCAGTCTTCATGTAACTGTGTTGAGTAGCAATACTTTGCTACTTTGCTAGCAAATACTAGTAGCAATACTAGTAGCAATACTTTGCTACAGTAGACTGCTACTTTGCTTAAAATACAACTAAAATAGAGAAACGTGGATATAAGAACAAACAGAGCAAGCCTTGAAAGATGATGCAGTTTTATTACAGTGCAAAATGAAATTTGTAGTTATTGCAAATTCCCTAGCAGGGTTATCAAGGACTAAGAGCTTCACAAATGTGGACAATTGTGTTGTAGCTGTCATCAAAACTGATGAAGGAGGGATTTTTTAAAACTTCAGGGTGGTAATAGTGTTCATTCTTGAAAAGAAAGTATTTGCACAGCAAAAAGCCTGATCAAGATTTTGAGGTGAAGCCATAGGGATAAAGCCTTCTCTAAACTTGTTTAGAGAAGGAGGCAAGAATTGTAGAAAGATAAAGAATGGTCTTCTCACTTGCCTAGTTTATTACTGTTCTAGGAAATTACTCTCTGCCCCATAGTTTTTATGTGATTAGTGGCAAGTAATTTCAGACATGTCTTTGATGGTGATCATATGCTGCTTGTTGCATGAGAGTTTATTGTGTCTTGATGCTGTGGTTTCAACCTCCCCATCATGTGGAAAGTTTGGAGCAAAACTGACATATGGTTCTTTAAGGTTCTTGTTTGTTTAGCCCAGTGACAGAGTAAGAGATTGCACGGTTGCATGGTGGCTGAGTTCACCACGCAAAATGGTGTGATGGCACATGGAAAAGCTTTCTCTGCAAAAGCAGAGAGGATAGTGAGTGTTTTGTGGCTACAAAAGATAAATTGACCATCTTGTGGGGGGTCATAATATAATAAATACTTGTGATGGGACATTGAAAAGACTTTTTTCATTCACTTTCAGGAATTTTTTAGGAACTGTTTCATTTTCAGAAAGAGTGATAAATAGAATTTATTCCTCAGTTTTCTTATTCTCTTTCTACTTCAGTATCACCATGAACTCTCCTTCCAGGGATTACTGTCCATTATACTCTTTTTTTACTCCAGTCAGGTGACTTTGTCTTGAGCCATGCCTGATGGCCAACAAACTTGCAGCCTCCCTGCATCCTGGGAAGTCTAGCTAATTTCTCCCAAATGCAGAATTGGCAAGAGGTGCAAATCCTGGGAAATACTGATTTTCTGCCTCTGACCTGGAGGCAAAATAGTAATATACAGGAAATGTACAGTCTATTTAGCAATAGGGTCTGTGAGTGAGTGCAATGTCACTTTGTAACTAGAAAGTTTCCTGGTATCTTAACAGTTGATCTCTTTGAAATCTCTTAACATGAGAGGTATGACTTAAAGAAGTTGTTTTACCAAATTGACAGGTACTCAAAGAATTGAGAGGTACTCTGTGTCAATTAGAAGGATCACCTCATTGGAATCTTTCAGTCAGGCACTAGCCACTTCTCAAAGTGGACTTAATTTATAATTTTGTTTTTGTTGTTGCTGTTTTTGTTTTTTTTTTTATTGTCAGTTCCTTTAAAAGGGCCTGGCAATCTGCCATTGTATGTCAAGCTGGAACTTAGAACAGATAAAAGATGAAATTTGACCATGGGCAGAAGTCAGACACGGAAAATTTTTACCTAAATTTTTCATGTTTGACAAACAGAATAGATATAGGTAACAGGCAAGGTAATTTGTACCCAAAATCTCCACAGTGCAAGCATCCACTGCAATACTTGAAGTAAATTGCCAATCCTACTTTGTTTCTGATTATCCAAATCACTGCAGCTAAAAACCAAACACCAAAAACGTTTCATTAACTGTGCACTTCCCAGTTTCATTAAAGAGAGAAACATATTGAGTATGTACTGCAATTAGTTAATATTGCTGCTCAGGTGATCTGTCTTGGGGCAAGGATAGGCACTCTGATGTAACCCGAGTCACAACTTTTGCTTTTTGCAGGGGGAAATAGAGGGCAGTAGCCTCCAAATTATTACCGTGAAGGCAAGATATATGAAAACATTTTAGATAAGCTGCTTAAAAAATGTAATGTATCCTCTTTACCTCCAAAGAGTATATTAGAGATGGAAACTTCTGGTTCTGAGGTCATTTATGTACAACACCAAGGTTAAGCCAGAGTAATTAATGTTCTAATTATTCATTATCTAAAGATAATATTTTTGAAAATCCATCATTATAAACTGCTTTATGTATCTGTCAGAAAGGGAGGGTGATGGAGTCTTTAATCCCTTCAGAACATCTGTACATGAAAAATGTACTATGGAGCATTGCTTCTGCATTTTTAATTATCCAATTATGTTTCCTCTTTCAAAGAGACTGTCACATCACCAGCAGTCTTTCTTAACGATTTAAAAAAGACTGAAAAATTATTTTAATTGGTTTTTCATTTAATTACTGTAGTTGATAAAGATGAAATGTAATCCATAAACTTTTAGTTTAAGAACATTATGCTAATATTTTAAACAGGCAGTACTTGTTATTTTTAGATTAAAGAAATGTAGGAAAATAGTTTTAGTCATGGCTCAGACCTTAGAGTACCTCTCACTAGCTTTATCTTCATCTCAGTTTACTATATTTTTAAAAATTTCATCTGCATTTTTTTTGTTAGTCCTGACCTTGCACTGTCCCATTTAGCTTTTCAGATTCTCCTCCTGCATTTCCTATTTTGTTGCTATTGCCTATTTGCTATTATTTACTTTTGTAAAGTAACGCAAGCAATCTATTTCATACCAATGATGTAGGATTTTCTTCATGAAGAGCAGCGAGACCACAGGTACTTCAGTACCTCATGCTTTAGAGGGAAAAAAAGCAACGTATTGTAACAGGGAAAAGAATGTTACTCCTGAATATCATGCAGAGAAAAACTGGTGAATTCAGCTTTCCTGATAGTGAAGAAAGCTTCCTTTAGTGTTGAGCTACACATTTTTGTGTTTGTCATACACACACACTCACCCCCAATATCTATTTTCTTGATATAGATTTAACATTTACATCTTTTCTATGTTTGGTACACTTTAACAGAATATATATGTGGCTATATGCAGTCAAGTCTGGGTCATTTGAGCTGTTTGCCCTTAGATTCACATTAGTCTTTCCACATCAGCATTGATAGCAATAGTTAACCCTGAGCAGTGCCCCTGGAGTGGCTGCTTTTGTGCTGGTTTCATTTTATGATTCATGTCATTAGCTGGCTTCAGGCTCATGGTGCCTTGGGTATGTGCAGGCAGACACACAGGCTCCCACATACAGAGACAATTGCTCTGCTTGTTTCAGAGAATATAAATTGACTTGAAATGTTCATGGCAAATAATAAAAATCTGCTTATCTTTTGCTTGGAAAATATTTAAAATCTGCTTATCTTTTGTAATGTTCAGGCTTGCTTTCTGAATTGTTACTCTTGCATTTCATGGAGAAATGCTAGTTTTACAAGTTTAAAAAGTAGAAATCTGTCAGAGCAGTGAAACTTGCACAGTGTGCTCCTGAGAAAAGCATTTTCACAGCACAGATTATGATATACTGTATTCCAATATGAAAATTTCCCGATCTTCCAAAATAGGATTTTATCCAGTTAAGCTCCCAGAGGAGGCTTCTGTAACGCAATCTTCCCCAGCCCTTACCTCGGTGAGAGTTTGCATGTTGGACACAGTGGGGCTGGGATGTCGTCCCAGAGGGAGCATCGGTGTCACTGAGTGGCACTTCCACACAACATAGGAATATTGTCAGCAACAGATATAACCTACAAACTACTGACCTTCAAATATCTTAATACACCAATAGGACTCTAATAGAGTGACTTGACAGTAGAAGCAAGGGGTTTTTTGTGATTCTAATAGCTATTTCATAGATCTAGTATATGATCAATGTGCATGTTAAATCAATATGTAGGTCCAGTTGGTACAGATGGTACGAAATTATTATTTGATGATGGTCTAAAAAATTCTTTTGACTAACTAGAGAGATAATTCTTTTGACTAACTAGAGAAAATTCTTTTGACTAACTAATATAGGATATATGTTTGTCCTTTGGTTTGTAAAGCACCATGCTTCAATTAATTTATTAAATGCTAATGAATATTTATAAATATTTATTAAAATTGTACAGTAATTTATCTTTCAGCAAATGTTATATATCATGTGTAAATATAAATATATTTTCTTAGAATGACATCTACTTTGTAGATAAGTAATTAAGTGTTTGTATTTATTGATTATATATAAAATAATACTAATAACAAGACACTTATTTTAAGAAATGTAGTGTTTCTCATCATAAAAATATATTCCCTTTCGTCCAGAACTATTATGTGTTTAGGAGATTAATAGTATTAATAGTAATAGTTTAATAGGAGATTATTAGTATTCATGAGCTACCTCATTGCAGAAGGGTGCCATAGGGGCTATGAATTAGTACGTGGTGCTGCATTCAGCAGGAGAGAGGGGAAGCGCAATAGCTTGTGCTGGTGGGGGCCAGGGATTCTGCTGAAAGATTCAAGTTGCTGCAACTGTCTGCAAAGAACTTAAAACATCGTCTACACAGCAAGGAATACCGGGCATCATTTATTTACTCATGGCTGGCATTATTGGAAAAATGGGTGGAGTAAAAAGGAGGGATCATAAAAATAAACACCTAAAGTATTTTTTTATACATCATCAGTAATTCTAAGAGAATGAAGGAAATGCTGTAATTTTAGAAATGGCTAATCATTTCAGATTTTTTCTGTGAAAGGATATACTTCCAGTTATTACATAGGTGAGTTTATGAGCAAGTATTTTTCTAGCTTTCTTACCACTGTCTTACTATCTTTCTTTTCTAAGTGGAACGTGCAGGTATTTTATGTAATTACTGAGAGATACTGAGTCTATATCTATATACTGATTTTCTCAGCTCAAGTGATTTTTCCAGCATGCTTTTATGGACCTTGAATACATATATATTAGTTATCTGTCCATAGAAAGATACATAATGATTTAATACAAGTACGTGGCTTTGTTTCACTTCTATATAGTTGTGTGTGCTGTACTTTAATACAAGCAAGTATAATCCACAATGCCCTTGTAGCATGCTCATTTTATAGAATTTGTTTCAGGGTTAACTTTTATGCTAGCTGGTAACGCAAACTACTCTTTGATTAAGTTTTTTGTCTTAATAGCTCATTCTTCCTTCCCACTGATAGAACTTTCAGGTAGGGGCAGCTTGCAAAACTGAAAGTGTTGCTTTCTCTCAAAACTCTGATGGCTCACATGTGAATATAGCCTTGATGTTGCCTTGTGTGGTTCAGATACCACTTTAGATGGGATCTATCTCAGCTGCATAAGTTTTGGCAGGAAATAAAAGCATTTTTCTCTTGGTAGAGAGAGCAGTGTCTTCCCCGCTGATGCAGGAACCTGGGGGTAGTGTCTGACCCCAGTGCTGTGGGGGCTCCTCTGCTCTTTCTGGGTCAAAGGGAGGTTTTCTTTATAGGTTAACTTAAATTTTTAAAAATTATGTTAAAAATCCAGTGACTCTTTTTACATGCTGAATATCTGTGAAGTAATACACAGGCCCATATAGATTGTCTGTAACCATTCTTAATATGTACATCCGTTATGTTTTTATGACTGTAATTAGAAATTCTTAGAAATAACATAAGCCTTTTGCTGAACTATGCATCAGAAGAACTGCTAAAGATCATAAAATAATTGTAAATAAAAATTTAGTAAATTAGTTAATTTATGACTAAATGGACTATACTGATAAATATGTTACTCTTCATTATCCTGCTGCAGAAAACTTTATTTATTTATTGTGTTATGAGAACTAGGTTTAAATAAAATTTAATAATTTACCAATTTTAGCCACAAGCCTGCAAAAACTTGCATCTGCATTTAAATGAATGTGTTAATAATCCCAGCAAGTCCCGAAAAGGAAATAAAAATTTAGTTATGTCATTATCAGAACAGTTAAGTGCAAAGGGATGTATTCATACAAGTCCTTTTCTTCTTTGTGCTTCATAAATTAAACTCTAACAGTAGTGAAGAAAGAAAGAGTGTGAGCTAGGAGCTTTTTCTTCGAGTGATAACCAGTAATGTAATGGAAAAACATTGTGTTCTAAGGGTACTCAATTAGATAGTATAAGGATGCTGAATTCTAAATGCCCATTCTTTTGAGACTGGTTCAGTTAATGAAAAATAATAGACTAGCACAGGGATTAGATGAACACAAAGGAAACTTAATCTGTTTGCTTTGTTATGACAAGAGGAAGTATTGGACAGCTGTAGTATCGTTGGTCCTATCCCATTATGCTCATTTCTAGCAAATTAATAACTATTTTGTACTAGTACACTAGAACATATTTCCTAGGAAAGTAGGACTTCATATTTGCAAGGTAAAAACAAGTATAAGAATAATTTGAATTCTGAATTTCTCTTTTTTTTTTTTTTAAATTAAGATAAATCTTCTAGTTCCCTATACCTGTTGCAAAGAATCAAAAATTAAATTTATATGAGTCTTTGAAAAAAGTAATTTTTCTATTATTCAGAAAGATTCCATATTCCCTGAATTAGAGAATTAATACATCAATTTCTTTTTTTCCAAAAGTTACAATACTATCTTTTCTTATTTCTCGGCTGATGGACGTCACTGCCTCCTAAATACATATTAAATAAAGTGAGATTAGAGCATTTCAGGTAAATTGTGGGAAAAAAAAGTGAAGGCTGTCATAAAAACAGCATGATTTTAGTATTGATTATATTCATAAACATCTGAAATTCAGTAGAACAAATTCAGTAATATGGTAAATAATCGTTTAATTGCATGGCAGATTTTGTAGTCCATTGAACTTTAGTGCTGGAAATTATAGGTTTATAGATTAGTATGCCAGCAAAGCACGTTAATATAGTTCAAATGTCAACAGATGCTCTCAAAAAGAAGTGTTATCTGTTTCTTTCCTCTCTCTTACTGACATACATATCGATGCATAAACTCAAGAATTGACAGAATTGATGACTCCACAGCTCAAAATGGGAACGAAATAACTACAGAAAGCTTTGTGTAAGGGCCATTGTTGGCAACATAGAAACAGTCACTGAAATCCAATTCCAAGTGCTGTTGGAAAGAAATTATCCATGTGGAAAGGAGTTGTCCATGTGTACTCAAAGTAGGAAGAAGGATCCCTCAGAATGAGGCCTGTGTGATTCTGCCCTCTCCTTGAAATGGTGAAGTGTCTCTTGCTCCAGAGAAGAAACCAGTTAACAGTGTTGCCTTCTATCACCCTAGAGGCCTTTTCTTTGATGTCTGTATACATTTATGTGGAAGATGGTATTTTTTGAGTTGGTATTTTTTTTGGTTTTTTTCCAGCTCAAATTCTTCTAGAATGATTGAATATGCTTGTGTGTGTGCTCACATTTATGTGAGAGGGTGTGTGCTGGGGGAGAGTGATGAAATAAAATACAAAGGAACTCTATACAGAAACATCAAAATACGTATGCTGTATATTTTTGCGCTGCAAACCCAAAAGCCAGTCAATACAGTTTCTCTGGGACAGGAGGGAACACAACAGAATCTGTTTTAAGCTCAGTGTACCTCAGGTAGTCCACTAAAATATGTTCTTGAATACTTTAGTGCATCAAGCAGCTTGTTCTGTTTGATGGTGGCAACAGTTTTTTTGTCTGAGCTTTACAGGAGCAGATCCTAAGTGCTGAGGTTAAAAGCCTATGCAGAGGTTGATAGTGATCTTTCTGTCAAGTGTTGTCTATTCGAAGACTTGACTTTTCCAGCTTCATTTTCAAAGAATTCTCTCTATTTTTACATGCTCTTACCTATGGTCACACTTCAGTAACTCTTGCTAACTGCCAGTGAAATGGGGATACGCTGTTTTAATTATAGTTTAGGGATACATTTTCTTATACTTTCCTGGATCTGTCTCAGGACAGGAGTGATTCAAACTCCAGCAGGGCCCAGATCCATAGAAGTGACAGGATATCATCTCTTCTCCCATTGACCCCTTCATTTCTCCCTGGCCTGATTTTCTATCTGTCTGAAACTTGCCATGACATAAAGAAACCTCTAACCCCACTCTTTATAATTTTGTCTGGGGTAGAGGGAGTGAGGGTGATGCCCTCATGGTGGATGGGAATGGGGGACAGGAGCAGGCCATTGCATCTGCTGGGAAGGGAACTTGCCAGGAGGGACAGCAGGACTGTTGGTTAACAAAAAAATATGACTTCAAATACAGAATTACTGAAAAAAGTTCCTAAAATTAGCCTGTAGGTCTGCTAATCAGCAATACAAGATCAAGGAATTTCCTACATGCCTGGCTGATTTAACAACTGCATCTGAAGTGAGCCCAGCTGCAACTTAAGTTTCTATGTCTCTACAGTGTGACAACTAACTTTATATTGCCATTAGGGCATTGCTTGGTCATAGCAGACTTAGGACTGTGTATTAGTGTGCCCTGTGTGTATTTGAGACTGTTCTCTAGACCGTGTTTGTGAACACTTTATCCTGCCTCTATGTACAGGGCCAGAAAAAGGGTTTGTATAGAAATATTCAAATGCAATGAAATAGCTAAAGGAACTCGGACAGAACTGACAGAGCTATTCATCTTTCTGTCAATCAATGGAGGTTCTAGTGGGTTATTAGGGATTTTGCCTCAAAATTATTTTGCCTTCATACTGTGATTATTGCCCTTACCTTTAATGAAGTGAGAGAGTGAAGACCTAAAATATACTACATATTACATTATCTCTGTGAAAAGTATGAAAATTTGGATGATGATATCTTCATTTCTATTAGGTCTTAAGGCTTTAGTGAACAGTACTGATAAGATGCATATGTTAAACTACTGGCCTGTGTTAATTTTCTTTGGTTGTAAAATTGCTGTTTTATTTGTTTCTGTATTGTGGGGATATAGACAGGAAGGCTTCACATAACTTTTAAATGTCTCTTTCTGTCGCTCTGAAAAACATGAGAAAGCGTTCATTTTATTTATTTCCCTCAAAGAAGTGGAGAACAAACAATAGTACTGGAAATATGTACTCCAAGGAGAATCAAATTAAGCTTTTACTTGTGAACCAAATAAATGGAAATGTATCAAGACTTAAATTAATTTACTGATTAAAAAAAAAAGGCTTTTGGAAATGCTGTTACACAGACAAATTAACATGTTTGTTTTTACTTTGTAACTGTAGTACATTTACTCCTAAAATGCAAGGCAGACGGATGGGGACTTCAGGGAGAATCACTAAGAGCACAAGTGTGAGCGGAGAGATGTATAAGCTGGAGCACATTGATGGGAGTCAGTCGGACACGGCTGTCGGCATGCTTGGAACAGGTGGGAAGAAAAGGCGTTCCAGCTTTAGTGCCAAAGTGGTTGCCATAGTGTCTCGAAGGAGCAGAAGCACATCTCAACTTAGCCAAACAGGTGAGTGAGACACACACTCTTTGGAAACAGGACTCACCAAACGTGGT
Source organism: Aleadryas rufinucha (assembly GCA_013397815.1). Lineage (NCBI taxonomy): Eukaryota > Metazoa > Chordata > Aves > Passeriformes > Aleadryas > Aleadryas rufinucha. The sequence goes on from VZTH01005365.1 coordinate 242,984, forward strand.
TTACCATTATTTCATCTGTGGCACCTGTGTTACGTGTATATGAATATAGACCATGCAAGAGAGAAGGTTTTCCAGCTGTAAATAAATTTCTGAGATATTAATTTTCTTTGATTATTAAACATCTGCAAGAAACAATATACAAATGCCTTTTAGAATATGTGCCATAGTTACTTTCTGTCCCGATCAATGAAAAGTGTGGTCTCTTAGAAGCCTTGTTTATGGGTAGGCCAGGAAATGCAAAGAGATATATGTAGGTATCAGCAGTGGATAATGGTTTGGCTAAGACCAGCTATTTATGTATAGGAAATTTCTTTTAGCAGAAGAGTTGAGTATGAATGTGGGAACTGAAATCTGAGCAAATGAATGGCAGTTATGCAACTGGCATAAAAGGTTGTACCTGTAGTGGCATAAAATGTGTTTTTAAAAACTACCTTTGTTTTCTTAGCTGAGAGTAAATCCAGTACTTTTTTTTTTTTAAGTAACACTGTCAAATTGGGGTCAGTGATTTCAGATAAATTAGATGACAGCATGATGGTTCATTAGGAACATAAGCCTTTCAACTCTCTATTTCAACTTCAGAAATCTTAAAAGCTTCATATCAGCATAGCCTCCAGGAACAAAAACTCATCTAGAAAGATACAAAAAAGGAAGAAGAATGTTTTAAAGTCCCTGTCCTGCTCCTGAACCCCAGTGAAGACTTTTGCTTTTGTCTTCAATGGGAGCAGGACCTGACCCCAAGGGTTCTTTCTTACTAAAAGAAGGAAAACAAAAGAGGAAAAGCTTCAGCCTAGCATGGAATGCACTCATATTTCAGCATTCCTCTCATATAGTCAGTGTATCTAAACTAAGGTAAGTAACAATATTGTTTATTTATATCATCAAATATTTCACCCCTTTTCACTGGTTTTCTTTTATTGCCAGGTGCGGAGTAGAATTGATCCTTTCACAATGTAAAGCTTGGTCAGCTTTAACAAAAAGATTGTTATACTTTTCTACACTACTCATGAATTTTAAGCTAGAAAGTATATAATCATGCAGTTGAGCCAAATGATAAATGAAACAGGTCTGTTTGAAGCCCAGAACTGTAATTAATACTGTGTTTCTCAAGAGTGCACTGTGACTAAGTATGAGACTAGAATATAGATAGTTGTATACAATAAGATGCTATTTTAGATATGTCAGAATCAATGGTGTGCTCTCTAAGTAATAAAAAGTGCTGTTGTATTGTAGAAAGGATTTCTAGGTTGATATTTTAGTCCACTTCCTATATATACTTATATTAAGTATTTTACAGAATGGTTTTTGTGGTTTGATCTGGCGTTCCTTTCTAGCTCCTAGGTCTCATTGAAATAGGAATTGCTGTGACAGACCAAATCTTTGCTCCATCTTACTCAGTAGTCCAGCTCTCACTGGGAACAAGGGCTGTATGCTCAAAGGGAAGGCACCAGATGGGATGACTTGCCTTGCAGAAGGCCTGACTCATTCTTATCAGTGAACTTAGTAAATGACTTAAAATCTGGACTGTCTTCCAAACATTTCTCAGTATCATCTGTTTAAAGCTCATATTTTTGTGTTTTTCATAGAAAGCTACTATACCTCTCAAAATTTTGCTTGATGTAAATTTCAAAGCAATAGGAATTTTGCAAGGAATGGAACTTCTAAAGTTGTAATGAAACTCAAAGAGCAAATCAAATATGAAAAATATGATTATGTATTATTCATTATTGTAAGACAGTTCAGAATCATATTTACTTTGTCTTGCTGTGACTCAGGCTAAGAGAATTATCTGTGGCATAATCAGAGCAAATAAAATGTGTCACTTTTTGTCAGTCACTACTTTTGAATTTTGTCAGAAATCAGTGAATTAAATTAACACTTTTTTTTTTAAACAATATGCACATGAGACTTGATAGATTTTCCAAATGACATTGTAGACTAAATACTCATATGTTAAATCATGGACTCACTTCCCTTCCTTCCTTCCTATATTATACAAGATGAGAGGAGAAACCTAAAAATGTCTATTTCATTTCAATATGTTGTGCAACTTACTAATGTCTCCACTATTGAGAATTAAATAAAATTTCTGTTATGACAATATAATATAAACTGGGTACTTCTTTAGAATTTATTATGTGAGAATTGGTTCTAATAGCCAAGTTCTGAAGTTTCAGAACTGATGTGGAGATTTATGGTGCCAAAAGTGGTGCCAAGTATGAACTTCTGGGACAGATCTTCAGGAACTGAAGGTGTGCTGTTGATGCAGTATGTTTTTAAAGGAAGTATAAGATATATAGAAATAAATGTGTAGCTCCATAGGTTGTTCAGGTTTTTTTCCTATGACTTGCGTGATTGATAAGTAGGGCAAGCGTGACACATAGTTATTTGTTACTGAAAACTCAAAATAGAAGATCAGAAATAAAAAGGCAGAATTTTTTGAAAAGCATAGGTTCCATATTTTTATGGAATGAGTAGGTAGATCAGAAATTCTAGTTTACTGCTGTCTTCAAAGCCAATAAAGTTCATTACCATCTCACTTTATTCACTTGAAGAAATGGTCAAAAAGGGCTGAATTTGACTTTTTGTAGATAATTCTTCCTTTTAGCTTACTGCATAGGTTTGATGTTACTTAAAAATGAAAGTGATGTGTATGGAACTCCTGCAAGGTATTATTATTAACAGCTATTATTTATAAGATTTGACTTTCTAGTCAGTTGAAAAAGGAGTGTGTGTGTGTGAGCCTGTGCATACATGTTTGTGTCTGTACATACATACATGGATTACATTGCACATATGGGGCAGATCCTCTTGCATGTTGGAGTTAGAAGGACCTGTAATCATTTTACACACCCTGTTCAGTGCTATGGGGAACTATTTATTCAGAATATTTGCCTTATAGATGGTCAGTGAAAGAATTGGTTTCTATTTTTATGTAAATCTGCAATGAATTTATGTATATTTGCTGCATCTTCCTTTTATTTATGTTTAAGATTTCATCATACTTTTAGTAACTGTTCCATGAAATCCCTACTTACTATGTATTTGTTCATTGTGCCCGCAAATTGGATGGATTAGATAGTTCATTAGAATAAGCTTGTAATCTTCTGACAATATTCCTAATGAAAATCCAGCTTTCCTTAATTATCACAGTTAAAAAGAAGAAAAGGAAAAGGGAAGAAAAAGAAGCAAAACTCCCAAAATGACCACAGAAAATTGAAAATAGCTCCAGGCATACATAACCATTTTAGTTATAATCCAACTTTTCTAGCTTTCTTTGTCAGCCTTATTTTGGTGAATAAATATATAGAGAATAAATATATAACTGCAAATTTTCTGAATACAGCAGCTAAACTTTAAATCACAGGAAAATTATAGGAAACTAGATTAGGATAAGAAATCATCATCTGTTGTCTTGATTTTGTGTTACACCTCTCAATTCACCTCTACAGAAAATCTTATCTTATAGTTTCCATACCAGTGAGTGACTGAGGCCAGTATTGGTCATACTGCATTTTGATTTGGGGTTCTAGGTTTGTTTTGAATGAGATGAAAACTTCTGTAATAGGAGGGAAGAATTTTATTACAGAATTTATACTATATATAGAGACATAATAATGCATTTCAAAGTGGATAGAGGTAATGGGGAGGGTATCATCAGTAAAATTAGTTCTGGAGGGAAGGAAAACCTTAATCTCAGATAAACCAAAGTATTCCCATCCCTGGATCCCTCTCAGTTCTCCTGGTACATGCAGACAAGTGCCTCAAGAAAGCAAAACAATTCCTCCCCTTTTCAGAGAGCGCTTCAGAAAGATCATCTGTTTGTAGGAACACACTTTTTTTATCTTTAAGTGCCAACAGTGGCTTGCAACTATTTTGGCACAGATGACAGTGGAAGAGATGCAGAGAAGGAGAGCAGAGAAGCTTAGAAGAATGGACAGCATTTCTAGTCTGACATTACACTAATACCAGGTCAATTTTCTAAATGAAAGTACCTTGCCATGTTTATGGTGTGACCACAATGAGATTTTTCTGTGTAAGAACCAACGTCATTTGCTTTTCATCTTCGGTTGGTGAAGTTCAACATCAACAACCTGAAATGAAGCCATAGGCATTAACATTTCAGAGACAGATTACATACCATGAAGCAGAGCTGAAATCAAATGCTGTCACAAGGTGAAAACAGAATGAAGAAAAGCTCTTTTCACTTATGTGTATCTCTGAAGTGGATACTTGGAGAGAATCTTGAAGTGTTTGTCTGCTTCCCTCAGGAAGTAACTTGCAACCTGAGCAAAAACACGTGACAATCTCATTCCCTATGTAAAAAATGGGATATCCTGCTAAAGTATATTTTCTGTCATTTTCTGTAATTTGCCCTATAAAGAAGTGGCTTTCTCTGCATTCTTTTGAATTAAGCTCCAAATTCCCAATTTCAGATACGATAGTGTCATCTAAGTGAGGAAATTGTCACTGAGCAGTGGCATTCTGATAATCGTGCACCCCACAGAATATCTATGCTCCTTTTGCAAGCTCACTGCAGCTTGAAGAACTCTTCTTCATCCAATTGATTGCCCCACGTTTCACCTTCCAAGACTGGTCTCAAGAAGGCTTTCTCTCGTGGTGGGATGACTGAAGTTAAGGTAAAGATTTAGAAAAGAAAACCTCATCTGTTACTCTGTTGATGGAGAATGTGATGGTTCACTGGAGGTACTTAGTGACGGTTAACAAGCACCCCTATGCTGTGTAAAAAATAACCTTGCTTGGGAAATATGGAAATTTAAGCAAAGCAATACAACCTTCCAGGCTCAGAGCTATATTATTTCAGAGTAGGCACTGCTATTTGAAAAAAACAAAACAAAACAAAACAACAACAACACAAAACCCCCAAACAAACAAAACAACAAAAAAACCCCACGAACCAACCAATCAAAAACCAAAACCACAAAACCCCACCCCCCCCAAATCTGTTAATCTGTTTTTCTCAGTCTTTTTTTTTGAAATGCCAGTAGGACTATTTTTCTGTCCATCCTTATAGTAATTTTATGATATAATGAGAGATTTCCTACAGGTCTAGATAATATGGACAGAAAAAGCAGATAATAAATAAGAAATAAAATATGCTGGAGGGCAAAGGCCTTTGGGATAAAGATGGGTTGTTTGTTGTCTTTCTTGAGAACACCATTGCTTCTTTCCATAATTCTGTTATTTTTTTACAAGGGTTGTGACAACCTTTTAATGCAGTTGTCAGGCTTTTTTTTTCCCCTGACATTTCATATTGCTTGCCTGATTGATTGAATGACAAGGATGCATTTCTGAGCAGGACTCTGGCACATCATAACATGACTGTATTTTTTTATTACTCTAGTGAAAGGAATTGTGCTTATTTGATAAGAAATGAGTGCTAGACAAAAATTCAAAGGACTTATTCTATCTATAATCTATTGTTATTAGACTGGATAGAAAGCATGGGAATCAGTAAGGAATACTGGATGTCAGGAAGAAACCGGTTAGGAGGGAGGCATCAACTGGTTTTATTAAAGCAAGCCAGAGAGTGTTTGCTAGTTGAGTTTCTAAGACAAAACCCACAGGCAGATTTTGTTAATATTTTATTGAGAGCTAGTGTTTATGCTGCTTGAATACGATGATGAAACAGATTTAGAAAGTATGTCAGTTCCTGGTAATCTAGGGGAAGGACTCTTGGGGATGGTCCTGTGCACGGCCACGAGTTAGACTTGATGATCCTTGTGGGTCCCTTCCAAGTCAGCTTATTCTGTAATTCTGTGATTCTATGACTGATGAACTTGAGGACAGAATAGTAGAACTCAGAATAACTGTGACAATGCAGATTGCAAGTTCATTCCTTTCAGATTGAGTAATGAAAATTTCCAGATGAAAAAAAAAAAGGCAGAAGAGATTTTGAATCTAAAGGACAACCCTATCAGAAACTGTGCTATAATAACAAATAGGTATAAATTAGTTACAAATAACTTTTATATTTGTATCAAAATTACAGAAAAGTTTCTGACAGTCAGAACAGAGAGACAGAGAGAAGTATCTTAAACCACTCAGATCATTTATCTCAGTAGAGAAACAGCCTTTTTTTTCTTGTTGTTTTTTTCTTATTTAGCATAATACCATTTTGCTGTTTTCGTAGGATTTCTTTTCTGATATTGCTTTTTTTGTATTGCCTTCTCTTGTTCATCCAAGTGGAATACTACAAGATATCGGATTTTCTACTGGCAGACTCAGAAAATTTTCTTGGAATTCAGAATTACCACGATTCTTACAGCTATAGAGTTACCTCACAGTTTTAACCTGGTCTTCTGTAATTCACGTGTTGTTCTCTGGTTTTTTAGAGGAGCATTTCCAAGTATTTGCTTGTGCTGGGCATATATCTCTGCAAAAATGCTTATTATTTACACATGAGCTTCCTTACCTACAGATATCTCTGTTTCATTATCTTAAGTCTGTGTGGTTTGAAAATCTCTCCCTGAACTTTAGACAGTGTGTACTTGAAAAGTAACTTTCAGCAGCCTAGCAGAAGTGTGGTGGTCTGTCCTGCAGCTCCCTCATTAGCCTTGTTTGTCTGTTCAGTATTACCTCTGTGTGAGTCTTCCCTATCTGGGTTGTTATTTTTCCCAGAGCAGGCCCTTAGAGCTTGCTCTGCATAGTTGTGATGATCTATGAGGATAATAGCTCTGTTGCACAAAAAGAAAAATGTGGGGAGATTGACATTTAGAAGGATTTCTCTTTTCAGCCAATCAAAAAAAAAGTCTGTAGTGAGGCTGCAGGGATGGTCATGCTGCCTTAGGGATGGTGACAGGATCTGGGCTCTGCACCTGACACCCGACAGCAAAGAGCAACCCTGGTCCCAGCAAAAACTCTGACCCGCTCCTGCACCCAAATGTTTCTCCAGCAAGGCGTAGGGAAGAGGGGGAGGGTGATGAGGAACTGGATGAAGAATATTAAAAAAAAAAAGAAAAAGACCTGATTATTTTTGTAAGAGGAACTCTTTGTTCTAGTAATAGTACTCAATTCTTTGAAACTGTTGAGTGAATGTAAGCATGTTCTCTTTTATTTACTGTTGCCGTCTTGCTGAGGATTTCACTACCCTTAATAGAAACTAGTTCAGTTCCAGTTACTCATCTTCCAAAAGATTTCCTAATAAGGGCTAGTATTTTCAAACAAACTCCCACTGCTCTGCTGAGTTAGTGTTATATGTGGTTCCTTTCCTTTTTCCTGAAATGTAAATTGTGACTTTTTCTCCTGTTATGTAGTTGCTTGTCTTGTACTTAAAAGTATTCCTCTGCTTTTGTATTTGCATTTGTATTTGTATTTGTAGCTTCACTGTTATGTTTATATTGTATTTTCTTATGAAATGTCTTATAAAAAGGTCTACTTACAGTTCTGACTATATTTAACTGAGCTCTGTTTAAAAGTTTTTTATTTGTTTTCTTGTCTGATTCGCACCATGTTCATAAGCTCTACTTTGTTCAAGTATAAACACAGAAGTGAAATAATACCAAAATTATGACAGAAAAAGGAAATAGAGTGTTGCCAAAGGACTACCAAGAGGGGGGAAAAAAATGTACTAATTTCACATTAAAAATTTCTGTGTAAATGTCTCTCTTTAAGAGAATGTCAGTCTAAAACTTGTATTTTATTACTCTTCATATGCTTCTTGCCTGATTCAATCCACAGATTGTGTTCTGGAACTTTTAGAATGTTTTAGAGTACCTGCAGCCATTCAGAGGAAAACTGTTCTTCTTCTGTGGCACAGGAATTCATTCCTTTCTCACAGAAGAATAAAGCCCTCTTTGTTTATAGTCAGGTGATTGAGCTTAATTTTGATAGACCTGATTTTTTTTTTCCTTTCAAAAGCCATCTTTTTCTTATCTAACATAAACCTTAACTTTTTTTTTTTCTTTTTTATTGAGATAGCGTGTTCAACACAGTATTTCAGATACAAAAATCATATCTCTAAATCCATTAGGGCCGAGAAATTATGTGGTTCGGTATCTTTTAAAAAATAAAACTGACTTTGTAAAAAGTCTTGAAGGGTTTTTGGGGGGTCACTTTTTGTTTGGTTTTGGTTTGGGATTTTTGTTTATAGAACATTTCTAAAAATCATATGTTTGATGATGAGGTATTGGTGGGCTGAGTTTAAAAAAAGTGTATTTAGTGAATGTGAATCCAAAGAAGCATTAGATTTAGAGACATTTTAATCTTATTTAGCACTTTTACATGTGAATGTGAAGATGAGCTTTGAGGGTTTTTTCATTAATTTTTTTTTGGCTAGGAGTAGAACTATTAGCAACAGAATCCAAATAAAAAGCAGTAAGCCTAACCTAGGGCAAAAAACAGTTGTTTTTAAGAGATTTTCAAGAAAAATAATAATTATTATGATGATAATAATAATAATAAAAATAAAGCTTGCTGCTTTTACTGCAGCTGATTGTGTTAGTGTATTTATAATGTATACATATATATAAGGTAGCTGATAGTCTGCAATACAGATAATGGCCCTTAGATACTCTGAATTCTGTCTCATGAGTAATGAAATAGGGAGAACTCGGTAAAGTTAAGGAAAAATATTCATGTAACTTTAAAAAATATAATTTTTTTGCAATTTATTAAGATGGATGAAAAATTATTTCCAATCTAAAAGGTTATGATTCAATCTTCAAAGGACAAAATTTAGCTTGAGTATTTCCTAAAATATGAATAAATATGAATGACATTTTTAAATAAAATGCTAACAGTGTCAGAGCAGGTATCAGTTCACAAAACATGTCAGTTTTGCTGAATCTTTTTTTTTTTTATAAAAATTGCAGCTGAAAACTTTCACCCAGCTTTGCAGAACCCTCTTGGGACATAGTCTCTCCAGTAGGAACTCTGCATATGGATAGGAAAGAGTCTGAGCACACCTGAGGTACAGTCTTAAAAGTAACTCCCTTCTCCAATACTTTTTAGATACCAAGAAGGGAGGTTGGGTTCAGCTGGCAGGGACCCAGGTAACAGCAGCATTGCAGGACACAAGTGGACAGATGATAAACAAGGACAGTCACTGGCCTTGGTCCCACATGCATCATCAGGGAGCGTTTCTGCTCCCCAGGGCTATTGGCCAGTCCAATGTTGACTTTGTTTCCAAGAAGACAAGGAGCAGCAGTTTAATGTACACTGTGTGACAAAGGAATTAGATTGCTGATCGTATAACTTTTATTCCCCAGAGTACTCTTCATACTTTAGATGGCATATAAATTAAATTAGCATAAGTAAAAACCACTTTGGCAAGTCTTAAAATAGAACAAAGATAGAAGAGATGAAAACAAGCACCTCATATTACTTGCTAGTCCAAACTTGCTTCCTAACAAGAGAAGGAATATTTTTTCCCCCTTTTTCCCTTCTCTTGCCACACAAAGAGAAGGGAAAAAGGGGATTGAGGCACCCAATTAATTTCTTCTTCAGTACAAAGCTTGGCTCTTCAGTGGCATCTGCTTGCACTTCGTGCGTAAACGCGGCTGATGAGCAGTGGCTTTTATCCTCTGGGAATGTCTGCTCCCTGTGCTTGTGAATGGCTTTCATCAAAACACACCAGATGTGGTTGCTTTCTCAGCAAATCAATCAGAGACCAGTGAGAATTTAACAGGTTCATATCTGAATATATCCTTTTATTTTTATGCTATCTTTTCCTCTGTACGTGTACTGGTATTTAAAGTATTTAAATTAGATTTTGAGTGATTTTTGACCACTCCATTTGACTAGCCAGTTTATTGCATCTGTTAAATTTTCTTCTAATTGCCAAGAAAAGACAAAGAAAAAAAACATCCCAGGAAGTTAGAGATGATGGGATCTCTAAGTCACTGGCACATTGCCAAAGTACAAATATTTTTTATCAACTGTGGCATAGTTTTACCATTTTCATTAGGCTTTTGAATGTTCTGCCAGCTTTTCTTTATTTTGATAAGCAATTCTTAGAAATTATTTCCATATAACTTCCAAAAGGGGGCCAATAGTGAAAAGTGATGTTTGTTTATATATGTATTGATTCCTATGGTGTTGTTAGGTGCTAAGTATGTCAGTTATTTGGTATAACCTGCTCTGAGAATGGCATAAAAATACAGTGCAGTGCTGAAGTTGAATAGCTGTTTCCTTTTGTACAAACTTCAATATAGTTACTTAGACCTCAGTAACAGTATGTGTGGCCTCTGTGTATTCTCAGGTCTGTCTCAGCTTGCTTGAATTTACTGAAATTGGACAATTTGTTTAGGTTTTCAGACTGAAGTCTACAAATATTTAACCACAGTGTCATAGAATTAAGACATTCAAAAGGCTAAAAGATTAAACTACAGTATTTGTTCAATGAACTGTTGGGATTTTATCCTCAAAGTTACCTTGAGAATTGCTTTGAAATAACTTAGTATTTATAGACGTACTTGTTGCTCACAGACAGACACTCATTTATAGTTTACTTCATTTACCCATACAACCATTTTTCATATTGTAAAAACTCAGTTTCTGGTGTCTAGTCACTTCAAAGGTTCACTTTGCCAGGAATCTTAGAAATAAGATGTTTTTCTTCTCGGAAGCTCTAGATGTCTGACAGTGCCAACAGAAATCCTCTGTGTGATGGAAGCTTGACTCTGCTTCAGGTTAAGCCAGGTCAGTGTTAAGCCCAGAGGAGGCAGTTGTCTTTCTGCTTTAATTCTGTGATCTGTGAAGCACCAAAGTTTCATGGTTAGATAAGATAGGGTGGCTGCCCAAAACAGTTCCTGCCTTTGAAGCTTGGGTTAACTTGTGATTTTTTGTGGTGTTTAGAAAATACCAGTGTGAAACACTACTAAAAAGCCTGGGGAGTGGTGGGGGTGGTGGTGTGTTAATGGTAGATTTTGTGTCATTGGGAGAAAAGTCAGTGTCTTGGGAACCCATTTATTTGTGATAATTTCTCTGGTTTCAGAACAGAACTTGTCAGATTGACAAGTTGTCTTAGCGCAGGTGTGTGCAAATGGATTTCCTGTTTACAAAGCAGGTAAAAATACCCAAAAGCACTTCCAGGCAGGAATCTCAGGGTTGCTGTTTTGACTACTTTTGCTTTCACATGGCTCTTGATGGCTTTATTTATAGCTCTACCATTTGATTAGATTTGATAGTGTGAAGTGTTCTCTCTCAAAGCATGGCCAGACTTAAACACTGAATTAAGGATAGATGTGATTTAGGATTTACGTATAAAAGTAGATAAGTTTGACCCGTTACTCTGTCTTTAAAAAATATTCTACTAATGATCTTCTGCCTGAACAGCTCTTTTCTAGAGTTCATGGGCAGGGCAGGGTGAGGGAATTTCTTTGACAAAGCTCATCTGCTTTCTTTGTTCTGGACTCCAGATGTTAACTGGGAAAGATGTTCAAGGGGCATAGAAAACAAACTCCAGGTTTTATACACAGTAGGATTGGTTTGCTTTTTGCATAATGAAAGTCCTCTGTTGAAGTAGTATTTATTGCTGGGAAAGGAATCATTTACCAGGAAAACATTCTGAGGGAATCAGTTGTCTTTAACTTAGAGGCATACTGTGTTAAGGACCAGGTTCTTCTGCCTGGGTAGAGGTACTCCACTGCACTCTGAAGGGGTCAATTCGGAAAGGTCACACACAGGATCCAATCTAGTAACCAATCCCTTTTTCTGGAGTCTCAGTAATGGTCCTTGTGAGGCACAACCACCCCAAGAGCTGGGTTAGAAAGAATTGTGTTGCATTTATATTGCGCTTACTTTTCCTTGGATATTGAAAAATTCAGAGCTCTGGCTACATATCACAGCGAGAGCTATCATCTCTAGCATGTGTTGGAACAGGGAACTCTAATATATTTATGTTGGGATTGTAGTCACAGGTCAGGAGTTAGCTCTTAAGAGTTGAACCTTTGTCACTGACTGAGGAATCTAGGAGAAAAAGTGAGTGAGAAGGTGGCATAGAAACTGTGATGTTTGAGTAGCAGTTTACAGTTTTCTTTAACAGCATTTACATAGTTGCAAATACAGTTTTACTTATTCTTGCACAAGAAGTATTTTTATGCTCCATGCCTGCATATGGGCCTTTACCCTATACTCTGCTTCATGGGGATAGCTATGTTTATAGCCAGCTTGGGAACAATGTCAAGAAATTTTATGGGATCCCCTTTTAACCAAGGCTCACGCTCTTCCAGTCTGCCTCACAGTAGTTTCTGATCTAAAGTTTACCCATGGCCAAAATCCCAGGAGAGTGACTTTTCCCAGTAATCACCTTTAGATTGTAGCAGGCTGCCACAATACTGTTTAAAGTTTGATGATTTGGGCCAGAGGACACTCTGTAAAGGGCAAAAAGCTTCTCTCCAGTCCTAGTCTCTATGGTCCAGAGACAAATCTTTCTGTGCAAATGCTGATGACTGAATATTTGACATCATGGATTGTTCCATTCTTAATTTAAAAAAATAAAAACCCCAAGGTTGCATCTAGAAAGACTTCAGCACAAATCTTCCAGAACAGTAATTCCCACTGCTTAGCTCTTCAAGGAATCCAATGAGTCCATGTCTCTCACATTATATTTTTCTCAATAGACCTACATGATACAGTTCTACTTCAGGAGCTGGAGAGGGATTGTGGAATATAGAACATGAACCCTGTCCTTGACAACTAGAAAGGCACCATTCTTCAAAGAAGTGGACCAGGAGCTGTAATCACAAAGGGTGGGATTAGTCCAAACAAGTGTAAGCGTCAACAACATAGCTGTCAGTTCATTGCTTCAGACTTTCTTTCTAGCCAGCAGAGAGAAATGTTCACTTCTACCCCACTTCTACCCATTTACCCAAGTAAATGTCTGAAATAGTGAAAAATAACTGCCCCCTAAAATATCTGGTTTTCTGTATATGTTCTAAAAGGACTCTGGCCTGGCTAGCTCTAGTACAACATCTATAGACACTTGAAATTCAGTGAGCTGAGTCCTACTTAGCCTGTGCACAGCCCCCTTTATTTCTGCTCCCAGACCTTTCCTTGGTCCCCCTCAGAAACCAGGGCTTTCAGCTGCCCCAATCCTTCATATCCTGTAGCTGAATCTTGCAAGGTTTTCTGTTGCCCACCTTGAATGGAGGAGAGGCACAGGGCAGAGTTGCCTGGACAGAGGACGTCTTACTTAAGAAGAGCTACCTCTGGGCTACACAAAGTAGCCACTTTCTTGTTCCTGCAGCTCTGTGTGCAATAAGCAAACTATGTCACAGCACCAGCCTTGAACCTGATATTGCTGGGTGATAGCAAAGTTCAAATTATGAATGCAAGAGTGCCTTTGGCACACTTATTTTCCATTGGTACAACTGTCTTAAGATTTCTGATTCTATTTTTGTAAGCCAGGTAATGATCTTGCTGAGATGCAGTAATTCTCTTCCTCATAAGTGGTTTCTCTCATTTGCTGTGCTGATTGCTCAGCATCCATAAGATGTAAAATCAGTTTTCTAAGACTCTGTGTGAATGCTAGTCAAGAGGCACAGTTAGGTGTGTGTGTTTTATATTTTTGTATCAATTGTTTGCATGAAAGGAACCATTAATATGTTTATGTTAAAGAAAGTGAGGTTGTCAGCCTGAGAAGTAGGGCCATGAAAAATCTTTGAGAAGTCCATTGGTTAATTGTTTTGAATGTGATCAAATGTCTGGTGATCTCCTTAAATATCCTACTTTTTCTGATGAGCAAATGTCATCATCAAAACTAATACTATGTAATTGCTATGAATCTTTCCAGTAGCAAAAACTGAATAACCATGTAGATGGAAATGACACAGTGAATTGCAAATTTATTGTACCTTGAATTAGTTGTGCTCTCAGCACAACTGTCGTGATCCAAGCCTTTCATACATTGTCATTGGTCAAGCAGAATATGTAGTAACAGCACCGTCCTGTGATACAATGGTTATGATGAAAATGTAAGTACTTTAATAATATTCATTTTTTTGTGTACCATTAATAAAAAGATTACTTTTTTCTAGGTTATGGTATTGCCAGTTTCTGCATGCTGGGAATATAATAATGCTCTTAGTCTTCAAAGGGCAACTGGGGAGCCCAGCAAGCTGCAGTGTGTGCTGTCACTCACCCAGTGCTGCCCTGTGCCTGGTGCTGGTGCACTGAGCAGTAAATAGGTTATCTTAGTCTTACCTGGGGGTTGTGTGCCAATGCTTTTGTCGATATTACGCTTTCTTAGTATTGTTTAAATATTACTTTTTGCTTATAGTTGCAAATAGTCTGTTGTTAAAAGAGCAAGAAATATGTGGACAGCATGAAGTTTAGTCGAGTTAAAAGTGAGGAAGAGAAACAGTGTGACAAATCAAATGTCCAGCTGGATCAGTGGTTGATCCCATAAGAAGGGAGGCTGAATGATGATAGAAAAGAGGAGACTGAAAGGGGATCTCATCAATACATGCTTTGAATATCTCAAAGATGGGTGTCAAGCAAGGCGCAATGGCCATAAACTAAAACGTAAGGAGTCCCACCTAAACATGAGGAAGAACTTCTTTACATTGAAGGTGGCAGAGCACTGAACAAGCTGCCCAGGAAGGCTGTGGAGTCTCCCTCTCTGGAGACATTCAAAACCCACCTGGATGTGTTCCTGTGTAACCTGCTCCAGGTGACCCTGCCTTGGCAGAGGGGTTGGACTGGATGATCTCCAGAGCTACCTTCCAACCCCAACCATTCTGTAATACTGTGATGTCAATTTAGTGTGACAGATATGACATCTCCTGACTTTCTTCTCATGTTTTACTCTTTATCTGTGTTCATGTGGTGCCCATGACTACAATATTGATAGTACTTATGGCAGAAGTCATATGCCGTAGAGGATCCTCAGTTTTTGTAAAAGAACTATGAATGAAATGAAGTTGCAAAATTGAGAAGTGAACATTGATGCTTTTCATTGCAACGTTCCTTTTTCACTTAAAGAGCTTCCCACAGGCATGCCAGTCAACATGTTACATGCACAGGTAGTTTCTGTTGATGCATAAAAATTGTCTCTGTTGGCAGGATATGCTTATTTTAAAGAAATCAATTGCTCTTGAGAGTTTGATGCTTAAAAATCCCATTCATTTCAAGGCTTAAGAATTTGGTAGCCCAGTAAGACTGTTCTTTGGAATAAATGGATGAACTTTTGCAGATTTTTTTGTGTTGTCCAAAGTTTTCTATTCTCTTAGAGTTATAGTAGCAGTATAGCAGTCATTTTGCAATCCCAACTGGAGCAAGAAATGCTATGGCTACTATGTAAATATGTACTGTTGAACTTCATAGTGTAATTTATTTTATGTGCTCTTACTTTATGTTCTGACTTTTATAGTTTATGTCAGACCTCTTTAGTGATGGTTCTTTGTTATTTGCATTGTTGGCAGCCATAGACCTTAAAGCATTTTACAAAGGAACGGTAAGTGCCATTGTCCCATTTTATTGAGGAGCAAACTCCAGGACTGCAAGTGACCCACTGAAAATCTCACAGTCTACAGAAGAGCCAAGACTTCCTAAGAAGCTTACAACTGTAACTGAGAGTTTAAAGATATTTGTAACTATTTGTTTACCTAGGAACATGTGATAGGAGCAACAGTAATCTCAGTGTGCATGCATGTGTGTAACCACTTGTGTGTAATCTTTAGACAGGGGTATTGTTTTAAGGAAAGAGTCTGTGGGACATTAAATTTCCATACTTTAAAGCTCATCTCTGTATATCACTTACATAATAAACACGTTTAATAATGTTTACAATACAAACCAGGACAGTGTTAGCTTTCTTGAAATGGGAATCTATGGCTGAAAGCAATATAACGTTTGATGCCTAAACAACATGCTAAAGTAGGACTCACCTCTGTGCTGCTGGGGTATAATGTGGGTTGTGCATACATTTATTCTCGGCTTCATTTAGCATCTTCATTTCTTGTGTCCCAGTAAGAATGTTTCCATTTGGGGGATTTTAATTAATTACTCTTTGAAGGTTACTTGCTTTAAGGGTAAATACCACAGATCACTCTCTGCAGTGTAAAGTTAGGTAGATGAGCAAGTAGTGACACCTGATTAATTGACATATTTTAGTGATATTATAGAAGGTATGTTGACCACAAACTGCATCAGGACCTGACTGTAAGAAAATCCCTAAAATCTTTTAAGCTGGGAACTTGGTTTAACTGTGAAGAAATGCATAGGATATGTGAACAGCTCATTAATTAAATTAAAACAGATTCATCCATCACTGGGTTGCCTTGCAAATGTGTGTGTTTATACTCATATCCCTTTGACTGTTCTTTTAGCTCATGTTTTGTACTTCAGAACATATCATGGTGACATTTGTTATCCTACTTGATGGCACAGTGCTGAACTCTCTGTAACAAGATGTTTTTATTCTGATTGCTAGGTTTTTTACCAGAATAATAGATCATCACTGTCAAAATTATCTTTAAAAAATACCTGAAAATACTGTGGTATTGCTGCCTTGCTGAGTAGGAAGGTGGTATGATGAGAGATCACTTAAGTGTACACAAGATGTTCTTCTTTCCCTTTGTAATTCTGAAGGAAAGCAGACTAGAATTTCACCTTAATTCTGGGTTGGTGCTTTATTTATCATTGTGTTGTTGGGATGAATGGAACAGAACCTAATATAAACTCACAGACTGAGATTTATATTAAAAACATAGAACTGTTTTATATAAATCATATCCTAGTAGCAAATATTTCAAATTTTCAGGCACCATTGTGCTGGAGCAGGAGTTTGTAGGCAAGTTAACTTTGGTTTCTAAAGTGTATTCTTTTCCCCATTGTTGAAACAAATAATGTCGCATTACACACATATTGGAATTTTATTTAAATGTGATGCATTAAGTATCCTCATGATGATAAGGTCCAGTCTTATGCTTCACAGGGAATAGCCCCATGGAGATCTACACATGATGAACTTGGACTTGGTGAAAATTCTTCATGTTTTTGGGAATGTGTAAGACAAAAAAAAACCCCACTTCTCCTGGATATAGGGGAAAAGAAAATATTCAACAACACCATGCACTTCGTATTTGTTTTAAATTACCCATGCTTTTATATTTCATTTGATATAGCCAGTGACTCTGTGCAGCCCAAAGTTCCTTTGAGGATGACAGAAATGTGTATAGAGAAGTTAAGGCCTTCAAAAAAGTTTTGGTCTTCGTTGGGCATCTTCCTCTTTCCCAGCATGGCATTACACATAATGCAGTCTTCAGAGAAAGACCACCCCTGGACAAGGGTTAGAAAGATTGATTTTACTTAAACATTTCAATGGAAAAAAACATAAATTATTCTAAGAATTTTTCTGACTATATATTGGAAGCTCTTGACTTGAGATAAATGCTTTCAGTTTTCCTCTAGAATATGTTCTTCTTGATAAAAATTAAATACATATATTAGAAGCTGAGGAAAATAGCAGATAACATACATAAAAATATTCTTTTGAAAACAGTATGCAATCAGGCACATTGTATGAAAGTATTATTAAGTAAAATAATTTTTAGATTTGAGTCATTTTTCAGTGACATTGGATCCTGTTACCACTGAAATGCACATTAAAACTCACTTCAAAAGAAAATGGAGATTGTCATTACCTGTTTTCAGTGCTGTCTCACTAATAGGGAAAATCTTGTGATTGCAGACTCTTTTTCAAAAATATTCTCCTTCTAATACCTGACATATTAGTTTTGATATTTTTCATAGCCTAAAGAGTGTGTGTTTAATAACATATAATCTTGGTGATTTAAAGGCTGAGGAATAGTTATTATAATATCTATGTGTGATTCTTAAGTTTATTCAAAGTCACTTCTACATTGTTCTTATTCTGGCAGTAGATGTTTCTTCTAATTTATCAAGGAGCTTCACAAAGTTTGTTTTACGATATTTGCATGCTCTCAATGTCATCTTTCATTGTGATTTTACTAGAAGTTGCCTGCCAATTTGGTAATTGTATTATGTCCATCCAGAATTTACTTAAGTCAGGAGGGTAGTAATACCAGCTTTATATAAATAAGCCAGGATTTATGCATATTTTATTATTTGTTGTTTTATCTCAAATCATCTGTCTTATTAGATTCTGTTGTACCCATGGAGTTTTAAAATCTGATCTATTATAGAGGTTATAATAATAAAACTGCATGTTTTCTTAAACAGTATTTCCTAATAATAAAGCAAGACTGTGTTTTGATCTTAAATATTAATTTATGTGATTTTGATTTATTTTGTACATAAGAATCTTTTTTTTCCTGTGCATATATTATGTTTATCCTTATTTTGACAGCCTCTTACCTGCATGGAATTTACATGTCTTACTTTTTCCTGCTGTTGAACTTGCCATTGCTATTTTTATACCAGTCTGTACTGAATAGCAGCTATCCTCTCACACTTCGAACACATCCAAAAAGAACCACTCTCATTAATGATCACAATAATCCTAAGCAGCAAGTAGAGCTTTATCTGTCAGTTCCAAGAAAAAATACTATCTGAAATAATTTGTGTAATATAGAGATAATAAGAGATTAGCGCATCTGTTCCAGAGAGGCTGACCTTCAAACCATTAGCTCTGCAAGATTCAAGCACCATGGTGTAATCCTGCTATGAAAGGCAAGTTTGTTTTACTTTTGTATTTTATGATCTTCATCCATGGGCTAATATATATTGAAATCCCTGGAAAGATGTAGTACTGATTGGCTTGAGTTATAGAGTCTAAAATTACTGTAAAAGGCTGGTTTTGTTCAACCAATAGTGAGCCTAGGACCATGAAAATAAGGTTTGTTTATTATATTTTAATTTTATGCCTTGTACTCTGGGAAGCTGTCTTTTTATATGCTATCCACAAGTAAATTCAGAATTTGAAATGTGTGGTTCAGACTGGCTGATTGATTATTGCAGATTTTCGTGTTTGTTATTATGATGTGGATTTGAAAATTTCCCTTTGTACAGAGCTGTGCAATTTTCTGCTGTCCTTTCTCATTTTCTTTGGTGCCGATGTTGATGTGCAAGTTTTGTTTTCCAGTTTATCATTAAATGGTTGTCATTTCTTCATCTGTGATAGGTTTGTTAGTGCCCTCTATATCAATACAGCAGGAAAATTTAATGCTCAATCTTAGCATCTGCTTTTGAATAATACGTAGAGAGGAAAATGGCCTGTTAAATAGTTCAGAAGTAGTGAAATTAGCTTTGTATTGTATTTTTTGTTACTAGCATACATGCAACAACATTTCTGGATATTGTATTAGTTCAAGACACGTGCCTTTGATCCTTAAACTTAGTAGTATTCATGCACAGTTGCATTAAAAACTGTATTTTACATAACCCTCTGTTTTCGTTAGCACAGCAGTTTGGAAGTGCTTTCACTTCAGAAATAACTAGAAGTTTGGGATGGAGTCAATTTTTTCTGTAGAGGTAGGGTGTGTTAGCACTACTTCTTTTTTTCCCCCATCTGATTTTGCCTTGTGTTTGAAAGGGCTTTACAATTTTGTAAACGCTCGCTGTCTGCTTATATTTATTGGCTGTAATTCAGATGCTCTTAAATATTATTTTATAATATATGGCTAATTCTCCCTAGTGCTTATATTTCTCTTAGCTTTTTATCATGTTTGTAACAGATTAATTATATGATAAATCTATTATAAAACAAGCCAACAGTCACAGTAAAAAACCCTTGCTTTATAATAAAAATTTAGCATAATTTACCAGGGAAATCACAGACCAACTCTTCATGTATTGGTGCAGTTTTTGGCTTGTGTCTGTTGACTGTTGTCTCATCTGTGTTACCTTTCAGAAAGGCAAGTGCTTCCTTGCTAAGCAAGGTTTGTAACCAAGAGAGGAGAGCTGGGGAGAATGAGAAACAAGCAGTCATAGGACCTGCAAAAATAACATGTAATTGTCTTTGATGGCAAAATGCAAGGTGTTACAGAAAATCCTGCTGTCTCACATTGCTCCCTACCTTGCCCAGATATCAAAGCAATACTGGTGCTGTGACAGGTTTTTTGTGCTGATGTCCGTCTGTGGCACAGTTGAAATTTTGTATCTTGTCAGCAGTGTTTTCCTCAGAGCGTATTTGATACTGGACATAAACCAGCAATACTGGATGCAAACCTTAGGATTTCATAGCAGAGTTATGCTGGGGCATTAATTTGGGAAGTTTGGCTGAACAATCTGTCTCTAAACCAGGTCTTTGTGTGCAGTTGTCCACTTTCAAGAATATAAACACAACGGGAATAATTGTATCTTAGAGTTATGCAGTGTTTATCTAGCACAGATCCGCTGCCCAAGTCCGTAAGTGTTTCTACCCACAGACAGCTGTAACTAATGCAAACCTGTCTGAGCGTAATGCCACAAACAGCTCTTTGAAAACGGAAACATTAAGTGACTGTCTCACTCACTACCTACCTGTCTTTACTACTGTCAATAAAAAGCTGTTTCAAAAGATAAATTTTGCACCAGGACCACTCTTAGCTGGATTTGAACTCTAGCTGACCAAAAGAAGGAGCCTCTCTTGAGTTTTTAGCCTCCCTTCTGGAAGTTATCACCTGGGCTGACGTCAAAGGTGAGAGGTATGTCTGTACGTCATCACAACCTAGCTGGCTTGGAACTTTAGATAGTTACATGTTCAAAGAAATTCAAAAGCAAAGTAAACATTAGCACAGGTACTTTGGCTGAAAAAGAGCATGGTTATAGTTTACTGTAGCTGAAAAATCAGTGGGATGGTGGTGCAAGGGACAGCAGTGCAAACAAGGCTGCAAAAACAACATGCAAAATTTTCTCTAAATTTGTAGAAAGTTTAAATAAAAGTTTATTTGAGGTGTGGTACTTTGGAGGCTGCCAAGAAAAATTTACTTTGTAAGGAGTTTGAGGTTAATATTTCAGGATTCAGTGGTGCCAAAAAAAGATTTTGGTCAGCCTTTGTGTTACACCTCCAGAAGAGTTAGTCAAACAGTTTTAATCCTGGAAAGGGGATTTGGCCATACAAATAAGAAATGTTTGGAATGATTTTTCCTGGGACTAGGAGAAGGAACAAAAATGAGGAAAGGCTGTGACCGAAGGAGCTTTCTGGGAGGCTGTAGAGCCATGGAGCTTTCCCTCTGTGTGTTTTTAATTTCAACTTTAAACCTCCATTGAGTTTTCCTAAGCAAGAACCTGGGTGGGAGGGAACTTCTGTACGCTTGACACAAGTGCAGTGCTTTGGGTAAAACTGCTCGAGGTGGCCGGCACAAGCTGAAGACAGGTCTTGGGAGAGTGACATGCACACAATTAGCAGTTACCAACATCAGCATTTCATTCCTACCGTGGCATTGTACCGAGATAAATCTTTCCATTTAATTGTATTTGAGTTTTTTTAATTTAACACACATCATGAGAGAATTGCATACCATACAGCTATGTATTTTTCAAAAAGGCAATGTCACCCTGTTTCTGGTTTTCTAAGCCATTTCTAAATCATTTCTAAATTTATCAAGAAGATAAAAATTACTTCAACTATTGCACTAAATAGGAAATCTGTGCCTAAGCAATGAAAATATGGGGATATTTCTGCACAGGAGTGACATGAGATGTACTGCATCACTACTGGGGAGGATTTTGAGTTCGTCACCTCTATAGTGTTTGCAATCATAAGTCCTGTTATGTGTTTATTAGCTGAAATGAACAGTTCAACTTGTGGCAATTTTCTCCTTAATTATTTTATGATACTTAAATAATCAGAACTTTACTATAGCTTGAAGATTTACAGAACTGTATTGTGCACATTTTAATTTTTTTTCTCATTATAATTCTGTTTGAAATAGTTCTCTTTTTTTGGCTTGACCAATGCTGAGTAATATCCTTTCTCCTTTCTGTCTCTAATCACCCTGAGAAGGCATGTTGGTCCCTACAATTTTGAATGCCAAGTCGATAAAGATGTGTTAAATTAATTGATTCTTAGCCAATTGCAAAATGAAAGTATAATACATTTTTAGAATAGAGTATTAGAGAAATGAAACAATTTGACAAAGAAACAAATGTTGCAAAGTCTGTTTCCTCAAAAGGAAGTATAAAGATGAAATGAGTAATTAAAAAATGAAATTCTGTTCTCAGAATACACATGGTCATTTCAGAGGCAGTGAAACTTTTTTTAACTCTGCTGTGCTCAAGTCCCTCTAAGACAGTAACAACATTTAGACTTTTCTGTTGCATAACTGTAACTTGGTATTTAATGCTAGTTTGATGTTTTCTCACGTTTGCAGTGTTTCAGGTGTTTTGTACCAAAATCCATGCAAAGTGAGTCAAAATCACCAGGACAGAGAAATGTGATTCTGGATTTATCTGACTCCTCATCAAATTTTGACCAGTGGCATTAAAAAAATGCATCAACCAAGGTTGCTAAGAATATTTTGTGCTCTTCTCTGCTTGCACATAACTAGACACTACACTGCTGACTGAATTTTTTAACCTTTCAGCACTATATTATGAAGTGCTAGCTGGCAGGTAGTTCATTACTTTTTTCACTGCAAGGCCCTGTAATGTAATCACAGTTGTAAAAGGAACTTGTGAGTGAAACAACTTGATCATTCCTCGCAGTGCTGCAGTACCAAGTGGTTACAGCATAACGAGAGAGAGGCAACGCCAGGACTCCAAAGGTTTATTCTACCCAGAAACAGCACAAGTTATTTAAACAAAGGTGAAGCTGCTTTAGGTGCTGGCTGCTTGCTAAGGATTATATCATAGCCAATGTTTAATTTTGCTTAAACCAAAGGTAAGCCTGTATTTTCTGTGTTTTACTGTGGTGAGCCTGTTCATGAGTCTTGCTTTAGCAATGTATGATAGTCTGGAGTTGTAAATTTGCAATGCTTCAGTCACTAAAGAAAAACCAGAGTTGGTGTGATACTATGTTGATCTGATACATTAGAAATGATCTCTTAAAAGCAGGTTATTAACATTTTTAAAGGCAAATGTGATATCCACCTGGGAGCTGTGGTAGTGGTAAAATAAAACCTAGAGAGCTTGAAAGTTGCAGTCGGAGCAAATCAAACTACTGAAAAGGTAAAGCATTTTCAGATTGTTTCACTGGTTGGTAATTGAGATGAAAAGGAAGGGACTGTTTCTGAAGCTGTAATGTCTCCTGATTAGTATGCTGTGAAATTAAATTAGGGTTGAGCTATTACTTAGAAACTTTTCAACTGTACAAAAAGGCATGTAACATCTTTTTACTGGAAGATACTCTAGCACTAGTGGTTTTAACAGTGTTTCAATTTACAGATTTTTTGGAGGTTATTAAAATAATTAGACTTTGGGCTGCCATCATGCACAACACATAGTTCTCAGGAAACTTTTTGAAGATGCACAATGACAGTGAATTTCTTTATTAGTGATGCTTTATAAATTGTCGTATTGGTGGTATCATCTTGTAAAATACTGTCTTTTAGTAATCATGCTGTCATGTTATGTTTCAAATAATAAATACTGAACTATTTGCAATTGTGCAGATTTACTAAAAAAGTCTCAAATGTACTAAAATTGTTATGGCTGCCTCAAACCACAAAAGACATCAAGTTACTTAAATATGTACAAATTCCTAATGAAATGAAATTTTGGTTTAGTTTATCTGAAAAACATCTATTTTTTTCTGCATTGCATTTGATTTTCCCCTGCTGTATTAACTGCAAGCTGTGTCCCAGCACCCTTCCCTTGCATAAATTTTATCTCTATACCATATGTCAGTTCTCTGAGAGGGCTTGGCTGGTTATAAGTAATGTTGTAATATAGGGTTGTGGTTTTATGTAAAAATGTTGCTGTTGAAGTGCTAATAGCTCTTCTGAGCATCTTATTTTGTTGAGTCTCACATTCTCCTCCCGTCTAACAAAAAAGTCAAGAGTATATGAGAAAGTGAATGCTTGATATTTTATAAACTGTTTATATAGTAAATATTTTGTTGGAAACATGGCTTTATTGTTTTACTAATTGAATTTCATTGAAATAGGCTTTAGGAGTTGAAGAACATGGCATGTGTACCTATTATCAGTTTCATTGACATATTCTGCTTTTATATGGCTCTTTGCATATGTGTGAAGAAGATAATTAAGATGCTTTCATTTCTGTATGTTTACAAAGTGTGCTTAGCACAGTCCCAGCAGTAGAAACTCATTGCTATAGGTCATCTTTGATTGGCTCATTTTGGCTGACAGACAGTGGCTCTTTTATCTTCATTGCAAGTATGGGGACAAAACAGTTAATCTTCATAAAGTAATTTCAGAAGCCATAACTGATCTTTTTCTGACCAGATATCTTTGTTTTACCTTAAGATACATGTGTCCTGGTTAAACACAGGTTTTCTTCCCTGACATGAAAAAATCATAAGCATCAGGATCAACATATAAAACACATTCTTGTTTCTAATTTTTTTTTTCATTAAATATGTCCAAGACATCTAAAGGAGATACAATTTGTAAAAGCAGTTGCATAAGGGTTTGACACCATTGTCAAGCAGTAAACAATGGCATGATTTTCCACTTTTTGTTTGCTTTTGTTTTGAGCATGGACCTATTTCTGTCATTTGCTCTCAAAGTGCTACTTCAGTTTCATTCAAGTCACTAGGAGCTGTTGGATAAGTAAAGTTACTTTGAAATCTAAAACTCTTAAGAGTCTGAGTCTGTAAGTTTGATTTTCAGTGAAAAATACAGTCAAAAGGTGAGATTCTGCTGTACACTGTCTAAAATGCCATCAAAGCATTAACACAACCATTGACAGCAATTCAATGAAGTCTCCTTTTGTTAGGATTGGTGCTTTTTGTTCCTTTGCTCTGCATATGTCAGAAAAATATATCATGTATATTAAGGGACTAATTACATTATCTTTTATGTATTATTTGAAAGTATTTATTGGGAGTGAAAGGCGTTTGCCAGATGAGTTTGTGAATTTATAAATATAGTTGTGAGATACAGTTTACTCCAAACTTCTGATAAAATTTCTTCTAAATGAATTGTCCCAGCTGAAAAGGTGAATATTCTTTCTAGAAGGTTTTGTAATTTATATTAGCATAAATGTTGTTTGCAGATTTTTTTAATAAATAGAAATGGGAAGAAGTACATGATGGCTTATATTTGGATTTTAAACCTCAGGATATAACACCACAGAATATCAACAGCATTCTCCTTTCATTGAATATATTGCGTGATATTTGGAAGAAACACTTAAAAGACAATTACTGCACTATTTCACATATCTTTTTAGAAAGAGCATTATATTCAGGAGAGTATAGCACAAAGACAGAATGGAAAATACAGGGGAGTATTGTAGGATGTAAAGCCTAGAACCTTGTATTGTTGAAATTTGTATTTAAATGTCCAGCTTTTTACTGTTTATGTTCTGTCCATAGTCACTATGCACTTTCAGTGTTAGTGATCAACCTACTGTTGAGTTCATCTGAGAGATGTACACATATGAAAAAACAAATGCTCTTTAAACTATTTATTCTTTTTTTTCTCTCTC
The DNA here is from genome assembly GCA_013397815.1 of Aleadryas rufinucha. NCBI lineage: Eukaryota > Metazoa > Chordata > Aves > Passeriformes > Aleadryas > Aleadryas rufinucha. The sequence continues at coordinate 268,463 of VZTH01005365.1, forward strand.
TGTTTTAGGACTATAAGCAAAGGGGCACTTTGTCAATTCATGTGTAAATAAATTTTGTTGTTGTTTAAAAGCACTATATGCAAAGTGAGGGGGATGCTGCAGAACATGTAACTCAGCAGGTCTCCATGCAGCTAAATTTGAAATTGTAAAAATCACTACCACCTCAGAAAGGACCAGAAGGAAATGTGCCCCTTGGCTTTTCTTTTTATAGATCTTTGAACTGAGGTTGATCCTTACTTTTCCAGTGGGCATAATCTCGTTTCACACAGTCATTGTACAAACCAACCATATGGTCACAGTCCTGCCAAGTTTCAGTCAGAGCTGGCTTGGAGCTGTAGTCCTTTGAGGCTTGTTTTGGATGCAAGAGTATACTTGATATGGCGAATGAATTGCCCTTGAGCCATACAATGACACTTCTTATGATCCCTTTCATTAGTGGATTTAGCAATGGTGTATGCTTTGTTCTCTGGTGTGTCCTTTTGAACCAGTCATGAATTTTCACAAACTTGGGTGCTGCATGCTTCTTTTTTTGCTTCTTTTTTTGGTGCTAACCAACAAGTTTCCTTCAGGTATGATTCTGGGCAATGGTCACTTAAGGCACCACTCCCTGTAGGCAGTACATACAGGGCCGTGCCTGGATTGTCTTCTGCCCTACAGTGGTCTCTAACACTGTCCTATTGACTGAGCTGCCAAGCTCATGTCCTTGCACATTCTTGTATGTGCCCTAGCCTTGACCCCTGGCATGTAATATGCACCTTGGCACCTTGGATAAAAGCTTTGCTCCAGCAGCCCCTCTTGTCATTTCAGACTTCCTGTACTGAAACAAGAACAGAATGTAGTACCTGCCTCCAGGCACCACATGGAGCACAGAGGAAAAGCCTGGCCAGTGGTGACACCATGTGCAGTCATGCCTTTCCTGAGTTGGGGGTGGGGGGCTGGGAGTGGGGAATGTCCTGGCATTGTTCTCTCTGAATTGGATGCCTTTAGAATGTAAAGCTAGCTTTGAAGTATCTCTAGTAGGCCATCTAAAATCTCTAGATAATATCATCAACCCTTTCACTATAATTCTGTCATCAATAGCTCCTGGCTCCTAGACTCGAGAGTGATTAGGAAGTACAGAAATTTGGGACACATCAATTGCTTTGATATTTTGTGCAGATGAAAGGTAGAGCAAACTTGCTTTTTGCTGTGCTTGGTTACTCCGGTCAGGCTCTTTGTTAACTTACTTTTGTCTGGGAAAACCAAAATCAGGGACCAGTTTCTTGTCAGACCAAACAGGAGTCACTCTAGGCTATATTTATAATATGTAGACAGAAACAGCACATTGCACACACTCATCAGTGTGTTATAGCAGGACTGCTGCACCAAGCCTGTTGATGAATTGCAAAATGCTTACAAGCTGTGTATCTTTTGTAGCTGCAGGGGGTTGCTTTATGATACTTGGCGTCAATTATTAAATCTGCAAAAATGTTCATCGCAATTGCTTTGTAGTAGTTTTTCTCTAGTTTGTACCTGTTAAGCCAGACGTTTCCATGTAATTTATGCACATCAGTCTGCATTCTTGCATGCAGAAATCCTTGCAAAACTGACACAACGGAGAAGCAGACAGATCATTTTGGAGTAAATTTTACCTCTAAATAGTATTCAGTATAGAGACATCTTCAGCCTGCACAATGAATATAATGTAATTTACACAGTGCAGGCAAATCACTATAATATATTATAAAATTTAATTGTACATATCAAGCTAATAAAAATTGTGAGCAGGATCAAGCATTCTCCAATCGATATCCTGACAAGAGCAGAAAATCTTCTCAGTATGTCACAGCATAGATATTGAATATTTTATGAATCTGTATTATTCATGTGAAGACAGCATTCCAAAGATATATGCAGAGCTGTTAGATTAAAAGCAATACAAGATGAAAATGAAAGGGTTTTTTTTTAAAGTATTATCAATAGCAGGGAAAACACTGGTAGTTGTTTGGATCCCTTATTTCACTGTGCAGTCAAGGCAGGACTGGAATTGTACCCCAGAGTGAGTTCACGTTAGCAGGGCACCTTTAGAAATAGAAGCAGTTCCCAGCTCATTTGCATGCTAAGCACCTCTCTTCCTCACAGATCTAGGTTTTGCTGAGTTTACAGGAGCAGACTAACAAGATAAACCATCTCTTGACTTTGTGGGTTAAAATTGGAAAAATAATGTATTATATCATGTAAGATATGAGATGCATAAGTGACCAAGGTTAAAACTTCCAAAACCTGTGCAACAAGTATTTTGGTTCTTATCCAAGGGCAAAAGCAATTTTCTCTATGCCATAAAACTCTTGTGTTTTATCAGTCTGTTGGATTACTGTTATATTTCTGATTGTACTTCAGAATATTAAGACTGAGGTTATAAAAGTCAATAAACTGGAGGACTCTAGCTTTCTTGGGAAACATGGGTATTAATAGCAGTTATAAGGGGAGGAAAAAGGATGCTTTTTAATCTTCAACCTGAAAAGAAAAAATGTTGATGAGAAAAGAGGAAGAAGTAGAATCCGGCAGTGTGAGACAGAGAGCAGTGACTTGAAAAGTACTTGGAAAATTACAGTCTGGTACTTGCAGCTCAGTGAGACAAGGTTTTGGACTTGCGTGTGGCCGTGTACAAGGATTCCTACTTCATGGTCTGTGCATTTAAAATCTGTGGAGCAAAGAGTGTTTAAACAGCAATAACAATGTTATCCATGACAATGTAACAGTACTCTTTAAAAAAAATCCACTTGCTATTTTCAGTCTCTACTGTGGCTCAAAGCTAAAGTATTAATTTTTGTAATTTAGTCAATGGGTATTTTTTACAGTGATTATTTCTACAACTGTATTCGTTATCTGTCGCAACAACCTGGCTCTCATGCCTAAGTTTCAGCACCCACCATGTCATCCAGGTGGTCCAGAACAACATCTCTTTATGAATTTGTGCCAAGACCATGATGGTCTTGTAGCTGCCTCTAGAGCCTCCTCATTTACCTTTCCTCAGCCCTGAATACTCACAAGCAACCCTATTCAGCTGAACACATTTCAGGCTCTACCCTATTATATCCTCCAGGTCATGCTGACTGATCTGGCTGGCTCCAGAAAAGCAGGCAGGGGGTAAACCACATAATCTCACATGCTTTGTAGGAGCAGATGGAAACAGACACACTTTCAGACAGGTCCTGGCAAGAGAGAATGAGAGATTGAGAAAACAATATGGATGGAAAATGCATACCTACAGAAAAACTGAAAATCCTGCTTTGGAGTACAACTCTGTGCATGGCTTATAATTCCTAGGTGCCTTTTGAGTTATTTTTGAGGCTCAGCCTGCCTCTATCAGCACTGATATGCTGAACACACCCTCAGTTTTTAAAGAGAAACTTCAGGACCAAATGTAGCATTTGGGTTTCTACATACAGAGTCACTGAAGCTCCAGCAAATCCCTTCCACAGCCACCTGCACTGTGTAAGAGTGGACCCTGGTCTGCCTGGTATACCTTGCCTACCCTACTCTACATCATATTTAGCAGCACTGGATAATGTGTTTTCAGCTGACCAAGGACTGGAAATGTGGATGAGCTGTAGAGGAAAACCTCAGAGCTGCTGGCCTCAGAAGGAAGGAAAGGGTCTGTGGAAGTAGCTGCTCTCTTCCACTCAGAGGCATTTGGGTGCTGCTTAGTGGCTGTAGATAAACAACCCCGGTCCAAAAAGCTTGAGAGGGAAACCACAGCCCCTTTCATTGTGGGCATGTCTCCTCTAAGCCCAGTATACCAATTCTTTCACTTTGGCCCTGTTTGCTGTTTCCCTGAGAGCTTCAAAGAGGTTCCTCTGATAGCTGCGTGGTGTGATTTCTCCTTGCCCTCCACCAGCTCTGCAGACCCAAAGAGCAAGGGCCAGCTGATCTCCACAGCCTGTTTAAACACCCTGGGCAATGGGCAGGCTGTGTGGGGCCTACAAAAGTCTTAAGTTTTATTGTGATGAATAAGATCTATCAAGATCTGTCAGTTTCAAACATCAACAATGTGCCTGTGAAACAGGAAGGTGAAAAATTTTCAGAGCAGTTCAGTCTCCACAGCAAGTGGAGATGGAAAAAATGCTTGCTTTTTCAGATGTTGTCCCATGAAAAAGATGCACACAGACTTTGCAGAGGTGAATAAAGGAGCACTGAAATGAAGAGGAAAATGGAGAAGAATGTTTTAGCATGTACTTACATGAAACTCTGGCAAATCTATTGCTTTCTGAGAGAAAATGATGTTACCCATTGAACTTTGGGTTTCTATTTCAAGCTAAATGAAAAAGACTGGGACACAAAATTTGAAGACAACACATGTTATTACATCACATGGAGACTTTGGTGGAAAAAATTTAAAGATCATTGAGAACAACCATCATCATCTAGAAGTTTAACTTCTGCTGTGTGACAGCAGAATTCACTCCAGATCAGCCGTAACGCATAGAGAACCTCTAAAGGACTGGAAGCTCTTCTTGCTCAAGGGAAACATGAAAACTTCCATGTGAAAATCAAATTGCATTTTAAAGGATGAGGGATAGCAGCTTTACCAAATGGATGAAGTCTTTAAACAATTTCAAAATATTTACATTACTTTCTAATCTTGCAGTTGCAAGCCTAGAGTCTGATTGCCCAGAGAGGTTGTGGAGTCTCCTCACTGGAGATACTCAAGAACTGTCCGGACACAATCCTGTGCAATGGGCTCTAGGAAGCAGGGAGATTGGACCAGATGCTCCACTGTGGTCCTGTCCAGCTTAACTATTCTGTGGTTTCCCAAACAAATTCCCCAAGAGTTATTTCTGTTTCGGAACTGCTGAGGTCATAAGTTCTGTAAAGTTCACTGTTTACTTTGAAGACGTTTTGTGGTGAGAAGTAAGATTTTGCCAAATCAAAGCACATTATTATATTTTTGATACTAAGTGTCTTTGTACCTAACATTTTTCTGTGGAATGCATGAAGGATTTTTGCCCTTTTTTTTTTTTCTGAGAATTGTAACTTCTTTTGTGGTCACCCAACATAACAAGGTGGCTAGAGGCACATTACCGAGTATGTGGTTAGTAGACCGTATCATAACCTGTCTACATTCCAGCTGTGTAAAAGTTGTTAACAAGACATGTAGTTTCTAACAGTTCGCTCTCATGAAGATCTTCAGGTTTCAGCCTTTTAAAGAGAAGCCATTTCCAGTTTGCAACTGAGGAAGAGAGATTGCTTCTTCAATCAGAATTGTCTTTTTATGTTAGTAAATAGTAATGACCAAGTCAGATCACTGTTCTTGTGGGAAAACTGCAAGGGAAGGCTTTGCTCTAAGTTATTCTAATTGCCGCTTCTTTTTCTCTGTTTTCAGAGGCTGGCAGCAAGAAGCTAAAGAGCACGATACAGAGAAGCACAGAAACAGGAATGGCAGCAGAGATGAGAAGTCGTATGGTTCGACAGCCAAGTCGAGAATCCACTGACGGCAGCATAAACAGTTATAGCTCTGAGGGCAAGTAAGTGGCATTAAAAATACCAATAATGTAGGAGAAGTTTCTAATGTAGTAGAAGTTTCTTTCCCATTACTTGGGATGTCCCAAACTCTAGCTGAAGGGGGTAGCTCTGTATTCAGATTCTTCCTCTTGAAACATTTGAAATACTGTACTATTTTAGGTACATAACACAAATTTCATGGAAATTGAAATTCAGAGAGGACTTCTTAAGAATTCTCATTTTCCCTGTCATCCAGTGAGGCATTTTGTTCATCAAAAGACAGCTAAATTAAGACTGCATTATTCAAAACAAAACATAGGGGTACTTTTTCTTTGAGATAAGTTTGGATTACCTCAGAGTTAAACTTCAGATGTCGTACGTAAATCCCTGTGATTTGAAACTCTGTTCAGTAATACTATATACAAAGAAAGTTTAATTTGGAGTTGTTCCAAGGCTCTTATTAAGAATTGTAAACCCAGAGCCCAGATGTCTCATCAGCTGAAGTCAGACAGACAGCTGTGGGGAATGGGGCAGCTGTTTTCATTCACTGCTGAACAATTTGATAAATAAGAAAGGAGAACAAAAGCAGTTCTTCAAAATGTGAAGGAATACTCCAGCCTCCTCACAGTTCTCAGTGGGACTCTACTGCATGTGTCAAGGTATGGTGGTTCCTAGGGAATTCTTAGAAGATGACTGCCCAAAAAAGGAGGAAATAGGGGTAGGCAAATGCACCTTTATAAACCTGGAAAAAAAATGAGAGATTTGGACTTACTGGCTTCATCTTTTTATATGCTTACTGTGTTACCACAATTGCTACTGCACATTGTATGAGGCACAAAGAGCCAAGGCTGCTCTGGTGGTGGTTGCAAGGATCCGTGTAAAGGTGCCTCCATCAGCAGATCTTCTCACCACTCTAATATTTTTACATCACTGGAACAGGTTGCCCAGAGAAGTTGTGGATTGGCTCATCATTTGAGGTGTTCACAGCCAGGTTGTATGGGGCTTTGAGTTACCTGATCTAGTGAAAGATGTCCTTGTGCATGGCAGGGGCATCGAAACTTCATTATTTTTAAGGTCCCTTCCAACCCAAACCATTCTATGGTTCTATGATAACGCTAAGAATTTTAAGAGCCATGTAAGAAAAACAGAGTCTATCATGAATAATTCAAAACAAAGCAGATAAAGATCAGATGAAGAATGAGGGACAAGAGTAAAATATCCCAGTGTTTTTCCCATTATGATTCCTTGATAGGCCATTACTTTTACTCTTTCAACACTCCACCCTGCCATCCTCCTTCCTTTCGCTATGCTGGAGTGTCAGTCTGTAAGGCACCAGTTATTCACCTTGGTGACAGAGGGCCCAATAAACTGGACTCTTTAGGGAGGAGCTGAGGGAGCCTGTTTCCCTGGTTAGTAGTGGAGCGGAGAGGTGGTAGCGCAGCACTGAGGGTGAGGACATTTTCAGTGGAACAGCTTAATCCTCTATTCCACCCTCATTGTGTGTAAATGGATTTGGCAGGGCTGGGGCAGCCAGGGTCTGGGTCTGGAGGTCACAGCAGGCATCTGGAGGACAGAAAGGTAGAGCCATAAATAGCTGTTTTGAGAATCAGCCTCTGAGTAAGGCAGTGAGGAAAACAAGCTTGAGAAGTAAACAGAGTGCTCGCTTCTTACTGGGACACATTGCAGGCTGGGTGTACATAGTGGGACTTAGTTTGAAAATTCCCCTTTAGAACTAAGTACATCTTTTAACTATCAGAAGCTGGTAGTCACACTACGTGTATTGCATATCTTATCTCTGCCTCCTTAGCTCCTGTGCCTGCTCCCCATCTCTTGCTGCTCCAGTATCAGTTCTGCTTCTGATAGTGCTCCTTACCTCAGCTCTCTCATGCAATTGCTATCTTCACATCTGACCATGTTTGTCCTGCTTCTTTGATCTGTACTTTTAGCACCCTAAGTTCTCACTATGTTTCTGTCCCAGACTTTTGGTTTCATAGAGTTACCAGCTTATTCTGGTTGATGCCTGATCCTCAGTATACCTCAATTTTATTTCCTGACTCCAAACTTTGTACTTGACCTTAGCCTTAAACATTGTCCCTGACCTCCACAACTGTATTCCAGTCTGTGGCAAGAGTAAACAGTGAGTCTGATGAAGTGAGAACACCATCAATATCTAACAGTGACTCTGAAAGGAAGCCTGGGAGAATGGGCCAAAGGGGGCAGATAACAAAACTCAGGTGAAACAGTTAAATGTTTATCTTGCTGCAATGAGAGAAGAGAAATATTTGTTAAACAGGACACAATGCCATAGGCAAAAGGGATACCAGAGGGTTCTGTTCAGTGAGGGGCTGCACTTTGTGGCTTAGAAAACTTCTCTGAAGTTTTCTCTTTCTCTGTGATTCTGCGATTTAGCTATAGATCAAATCCTCAGATGTTCTGCAAATTTACATGAGTTCTACAGAATACTTTTAGTTTACAGCAGCTCTTGGTTTAGATCACAGTGAGAGAAGAAGGTTAAATGGTTAAAGAAAGATGTAAAAGAAAGCAAGTTTCTACTGTTTAATTATTTCCCCCAAATGCATTACTGGCTTATTTGTAGAACATGAGGTGGACACAACTACAAGGAGGGTAAGCTGCATAGCTTTGTCACATAATCAGGGTACGTGCACTCTGCCAGCTGATCCTAAAATCCTCTCCCGCATTCTCTGGGCTTTTTTTTAGCATTAGAAAAGTCAGCTTTAACTTCAGATGTTATGTCTAGTGTGAACAATGAATCAGCTTTTGACAGCATGTTTTATTTTGAATAGTGAAGCTGTTTGGAAGGGGTTTTTTTCTTACTTGTGAGATTCCCATCAAAATCAGCGAGATCTTAACTTTGGTTGTTTGAGTAGTGTTTTGTGTGCAGTTCACTCTTGATGTTACTGTAGGTGAGTAATGATGATGATTAGGAAGTGCTTATGGTAAGTCTGCACTGGTTTCTTGTCCTTCCTTGTGTGTGTGTACATTGACATTGACACTGATTTTTCTTCCAGGATCACATAGTTTATTGACAATATCATGCCTCATCCTTGTGAAGGTTTGAAAGCAAACCAGTGAGAGACTCCAAGTCAGAAATATAATTTAATAGGAGAAAGTAAAGTAAATGCAATAGTACAAAAAGCAAACCACTTACAGAGTCAGAATACAACCTGTGAGCCTGTCGGTCAGGGTGTTGGTAGCAGTCCAGATGAAGTGGTCCTGTTGAAGCAGTGATCCTGTAGAAGAGGAGTCTGGTCTTCACCTGAAAGTCCAGTGGTGTAGCTCTTGTCCTCCGGGAGTCCCGTAGGTAAGGGCTGCCTGTGCTGTTCCAAACCTCTGATTATATACAGATGGGAACTCTCAGTTCCTCCTCCTGGGTGGAGCATCTCACAATAGGATGGTGAGATATGAGGCAAGGCAGTGATGGGCCCATTAACAGGAGATAGTCCAGAGCCAGTTATCAAGGATGAGTCATGGTAGCAGATAACAAACACTGCCCCACCTGCTCCAACAGCCCATGAAGATGGTAATAGAATACATGCTTTTGGTTACATCTTACATTGTAACCTAGGACAATCCTGCATTTCCAAAGACCAATCAGATGTATAGCTTAGCTATTCTACAGTACCTTGTAGTACCCCAGGTACCTTGTAATGTTCTTTTGCTTGACCCTTAACTGGAGTTTAATGAATTAGAATTAATAAACATTCAGATGAATGTGTACTTCCAACCTTCATTATCATATGTATAGCCAGAAGTGTGCTCTCAAGTGAATATTTTCAATATTGTTAGTCAACCTGTGGCAAAATATAACACATTTTGTGGAAAAAAGGCCAAAGAAACAAGCAAGAAACTTTTCATAGCAGAGGCAAGAGTGGAAGGATAGTGCCACTGGGGAGAGAAGCAGACCATGTCTTGATGTTACGAACTGGAGACCTTGAGATTCTTTTCCTCCTCTATCTAAAGAAAACATTTTTTTTTTTTTTAAAAAAAAGTGAGATTTTAAAACTAAATTTCTGTGGAAAAGCTTATCTTTTGGAAAGTCAGTTTTCTAATGAAAAACTCTGTGCCAAGGAAACGGCATGAAGCTGAATCAGGAGAGGTTTAGGTTAGATGTTAGAAAAAATTTTCCCGCCCAGAGAGTGGCTGGGCACTGGAACAGGCTCCCCAGGGAAGTGGTCACAGCATCCAGCCTGGCAGAGTTCAAGAAGCATTTGGACAATGCTCTCAGGCACTCGGTGAGAATTTTGGGGCTATCCTGTGCATGGCCAGGAGTTGGACTTTGATGATCCTTGTGGGTCCCTTCCATCTCAGGCTATTCTATGATTCTATGATATTTTCTGACTAGCTTTTTTTACAGACAATCAATAAGTTTAAGCAGGAATAGAAAGAACAGTTAGTCTTCAAGAGAGGAATGGACTTTTTCTGTGCAACTACTGCATTTGCAAAGAACTGTGAATTGAATGGCTGAAGCACACAAGCCTGATGTGTAGAAATCAAAGCTTTTAACACCAGATGCTTTTGGTTTTTTATTATTTATTGCAGTCTCATAGGGAATTTCCTTTGAGGGAGAAGCAGATACAGAGTGGTGGATGGCCTGCTGGGGAATATGTTGTCTACACTTGGTTCAAAGTCTGTTCTTTTATTTCTCATAATTATTATATGGAAGTCAAAGCTGAGTCTTCCCCCCATGAATCACTCTTTCTCTCTCTTTTTTTGTTTTGTTTGTTTCTTTTGTTATTGTTTGGAGACAGTATATCTACTAAAAATAAAGTGGAGACTGTGGAATATAAGAAAGCAGCTTGGCAAAGCACATATTAAAGCATCATAGCATAGTTTGAGTTGGAAGGGACCTGTAAAGGTAATTTAGTCTAACCCCCTGCCCTGGGCAGGGCCATCTTCAACTAGACCAGGTTGCTCAAAGCCCTGTCTAACCTGGCCTTGAATGTTTCCATATACTCTGTGCCGATGTGTTACAGTTCAGTTTGTATCCTGAGAGAGGAGTGGGTAGCAACTGTAGATCCAGATTTGTCTGCCAGAATATTTTGGCTAGGGAGTGGCGTTAGGTTTAGCTCCAATCACCACTACTACTACCTGCCAGTTTATTGCTTCATTAAACAGGTGCAGCAATCAGATTAATTTAGTGTATACATCTGTTTTCCCTGTTTGTTCTAACTAATGCTGATGGGGTTTGGATCTATGTAAATCACAGACTTACTAATGAAGAATAGGCTATTAAATTTCATGAAGCTTTTTATGTTTCCTCAGACAAGGTCAATCATAGTCTATTTACCTGTCAGACTCTTCACTGCTCCTGGAGACCTCCTTAGCAAGGCCTATTTCATGGACTACTTTGAGTTGATGTGCAGAATTTCTCTGTACTGCCCTGGGGTCCATGGGAAACATTTTCATTCCTGATGCTGCAGAATGATTTGTGCTTGTGCATCCTGAGCTGCTTGCTTTGTATCTGTAGTACTTTTGAGGTAAATACTGTCGGATGACAGAAATTAATCCTGTTCTTATACTTAACCAGCTTTTATTTTGTTTCAGCTTAATATTTCCTGGAGTACGGCTGGGCGCTGACAGTCAGTTCAGTGATTTCCTCGATGGACTGGGACCTGCACAGTTAGTAGGCCGACAAACACTAGCAACCCCTGCCATGGGTAAGAATGATATGTTCTCCTCTGTTAAATGAATAGTAAGACAATTAACTAATGCACACACTGCCAGACTACAGCCCCAAAAAGACTTTTACCAAGTGTCTTCATTGTCAACATGAAGGTCCTATATGCAGTCACCAGTGTTCCTATAAAAGACAGCATCCAAAGTGGAGTGAGAAACAGTATTTGCTCCATTTGAGGTATTGGCTAATCTTATTTGCAATTTGAAGATAAGGGTTTTACTTTCCACACAAAATTATTGTGGCTTCTCCAGTTGTAGCACACTGCAAAATCTCAACTGTTCAGAGTTTGTATTTACTTGACACAGATTATATTGGATGTGACAGGGTTTCTGGCCAAACTGCACTTTTCCAAGCTTAGTTCATCTAACTCCAGAAAGTGAAACTTCTGGAAACATTTGCAATGCCCAATAATCAGTCGCTGATAAAGCCAGTGCTTGTCATGAGAGACACAAAGTCCTTTTCTACAACAGCTGCCTGGGGCTGTCTGTGATCTTCTCTATGTTCCGGACCAGTCTGTAATTTCCTTTAGCAGCATTAGCTGTAGCTTATTTATGAACAGAGTATGAGTTGTATAAGGAGTGCAAGAGTGCAGGACTGTGTAAGTATCTTTGGAAAGATTTGGGGTTGGGGTTTTTTGGGTTTTTTTTGCTTATATATGGGCAGTTCTTAGACATGCTTTAGGATGCTAATTGACGAGTCCTTGATACACTACTATAATGATACTTCTGCTGGAAATTGTAAATAGCCAATGCTTCAATACAGCTGTCTTGGGAAAACCAGCTTTAGGAAGGGCTACTGAGACACATCTGAAAAAGGAGAGAGAAACAGAAAAAGAAAGTACAAAAGACAGTGTTCCCTTCCCAACTCATGAGCAGAAGGAAAACTATCTTGAGAATGCTCTGTGTACCCTCTAAGGCAAAACTTGCTTTATAAATCTAAATGACTGCTACTAAAGCATTAATAATCATCAAACTTATAAAATTAATATTTTATTATTATTTTGGAAGAAAAAATATTTGTGAGACTGTTTGTCCAATAAATATCTAAATGGCTTTGTTGGTATGCATATAAGGGTCTACATTTTTTCTGTCTCTTTATTTTAATCTTGTGTTGCGACTAAAGATTTTTTGCAGATAACTTGAGTAAAACGTTTATTTTGAGGTTTTTTAGAATTTTATCTACTATAGGCTCAAGTTTTGGCCCCCAAAAAGCTCTACATCATGTTTTTTAACAGTTTTTAGAAGACCTTTTCTGTGGTATCCTTTCACCAGTGATGACTTGAAAATGTTTGGATTATCACTCCCCCTTCTGGTTCCCTGTTGCATGTTTTATTTTGGATATGAGACACAGAGATGTGCTCTTAAAAAGGCTTGCTGGATTTTTCTTCTGAATTATTTTTAGTGCAGAACACGGCTGTGTTTATTCAAGCAAAGTTTAATTGATAAAAAAACCTTTGCTGCTGTTCTGTCATACTTCACGTACCAAGGTATAAACACTGCTTTAATATGCTGTTAGAGAAGCATGTGAAAATCTCATGCCCAATTAATTTCAAAATGCTGTTTCTCTAAATCCAGACCCCAAATTCTACAGTTCAGGACTATCTATTTGTGAATTTGGTTTTTTAGACAATTACAGCTTACATATCAAATATATACCTACTCGTGTTTCATGGATGTAGTTCATTTATTTGCTCAAGTGTCATGTAGCTGCCCATGTCATACTGTGCATTTTGTATTCTAAGTGGCCTATTTTAATCTATTTTGTTCTAAGTTAGATTTATAATCAGCTGATTCCATGATATATGAAAGCATAGAGACATAATGCTTTGAGCACCAGCGCATAGTTTACCGCCCTTGTATTTTATTTATCTAGATCAAAAGCACTAGATTTATCTAGTGCTTGGTCTCAGAATGAGCAGTTTCCTTTTTCTGCAGAAAATGTCATTTGTCAAAACTCAGGCAAGGAAACAAGTTTGACTATTTAGAAATGAAAGCTGTTTCTTTTTTTTAACATGTTGTGACATTTTATTCACACCAAAAATGTGTGTGGAATATTGATAAAAATGGAAAAAATGTCACCTGTGTGCTTGATGGAGACTTTTGAAGAAAAAATACCTTTTTAGCTGGTATGAACTGTATACCTAGAGAGGGAACTATACTCCCTAATTATATATTATTTAGTCCCTGTTTAATAATGGAGAAGCTAAAGGGATCATCAGGAGATGCAACAGGCACAGTAATACAGAAGAATAATATCAAACTAGTCTTTCTCCTTCTCACTCTTATACCTTACCTCCTGCGCCGTACTGGTTCTCTAAAATGTGGGTTTCTTTCTTCTCCCTCTCAGGTGACATCCAGATTGGAATGGTGGATAAAAAAGGCCAATTAGAAGTAGAAGTCATTAGAGCCCGTGGCCTCACACAAAAACCTGGCTCCAAATCTACCCCAGGTATGGAAAAAAAATAGACAATATATGAATAGAAAACAACACTATGAAATACACCAATGAACTGGGGATTGGACACTTTTTGAGCTCCTTGTTAGCTGTCACTACATTTGCATTTGTTTGGTTTGTTTTTCAACAAGGAGTATGTACGTGGATATATCCTTGCAACCAATGTCCACTTCTTACCACCTTGCATCTGCCAGTTGCATGCCACCTTTCAAGGAATCATTTTCAGCAACTCAACGTCTGTTCTGGAAGGAACATTTGTAGAAATATTTCTGTGTAACTTAGGCAAGTCATATGTCTCAGAAGGGCTTTGTCTATACAGCTGAGGTTCTTTGTTTTTGTTCACCATGAAAAGAGATGGAGAAGAGGTGAAAGTGCTTTGAAGAAACAACTGAAACCCAGTGCCAGGGTCTTCTGTACACAACAGTGCTTCAACAAGGCAGCAGTTTTAGTGTGTCAGTGTCTGTGTCAATGATTTGTATAATGTATACTGTAATAATATTGTATCATTTTATAAGGACATTTGTTGAAGTTCTAGTTATTTATAGAAATAATTATTAGAGGAGATTTAGAATCAATACCCCAACCCCTGCTTATTGTAACACCTAGAACAGTTCTTTTAGGTAACATTTAGTGAAAATGGTACTTTGCAATCTCCTTAGGAGCTAGAGATGAAAGAGCAATTCACATCTGTGTCATTGGAGTGGCATAGTTTTATATATTCCTTCTGCTTTGAACTGTCTCTGACCCCTAAGCATTTATAGAGACTCCAGAATAGCCATCAGTGACAGTTAACTCCTGGAAAAACAAAATGTTTTTAAAATGACAGACATGAAGCGTAATTGTTGTTAGTAACATCTTAGATCATTACATTCAAAGTTTATAAAAATCAATTTGATTTCTTGTGGGTTGTGTCATCTGTTTTATGAATATAATTGTATTCAGATTATACAATTGCAAAGATACAATGAAGATAAGGTGTGTCATTTTCTTTCCACTCTGCTTCCTTTTAAGGCATTTGTCCTCCATTTCACATGTACACTGTAAGTCCAAACATAATATTCTTGATGTTCTGTCTGCAGCTCCGTATGTCAAAGTGTATTTACTGGAAAATGGAGCATGTATAGCTAAGAAGAAGACCAGAATTGCAAGGAAGACCCTTGATCCTCTGTACCAACAGACACTGGTTTTTGAAGAAAGTCCACAGGGTAAAGTCCTTCAGGTCAGTTTCTTCTTAATCCCATTTTAGGCTGTAATTTGGGGAATCACTTGCATGTTTACTTAAATTTAACCAATATGTGTAAATCCATTCCAACTCACTAAGCATTTAATTTTATAAATACCATTAAACACATCCTTGTGGCTTGTGGTTTCAGACTTGTAAAATGTCTTATTGCATTAAACATTTCTCTTTTGTTGACTCTTGCTCCTGTCCTGCCATGAGGTTTTCCCATGAAAGGGAAGCAATCATTCATGCTTGAGGATAACATTTTCCTTATGCTAACATATATAATAGCAAGAGTGAACATACACAAGCACGGGTTTAAGTATATAACCTCGTATAAGCATGGATTTGGGGACAATCATGAACCTTAATTTTATGTTCTTCCAGGTAATAGTTTGGGGAGACTATGGCCGAATGGACCACAAATGCTTCATGGGAGTTGCCCAGATCCTTCTGGAGGAACTGGATTTGTCCAGTGTGGTAATAGGCTGGTATAAATTATTTCCACCTTCATCGCTAGTGGACCCAACATTGACTCCCCTGACACGTAGGGCTTCCCAGTCATCTCTGGAAAGTTCAACTGGGCCTCCCTGCATTAGATCGTAGTAGCAGGTGCTGTCTAGTCAAAACATCACCCAGGATAACAATTGGAACCAGATATTCACATGATGAAAAAACATTGTTGGAGAGAGACAATCACTTCTGTTTTTGCTTGTAGTAGTTATCCAAACATATGTCTGTCTGTTGAGAGATGGCTTAAATTGACAGAACAAAGGTATATCACATACAGCTAATCTACTAGCAGCTATCACTCATGCTTATAATGATTAAAAAAAAAAAAAAGAAAGGAAAAAGAAAAAAGAGAGGGACCTTTAGATTCGACCTAAGTCAATGATGACCCAAACTGGAAGCTCTCACTCTGTTAACAATGTTGTATTTTTCACATTTTGAGAGCCCTCAAGCAGTGTTATCTTCCTGGTGTTTCAGCAGTTTTTCTGTACTTGTCACTTCCACTAGTTTTTTGCCACGTGATTCTGCTAGTTTTGTAGAAGTCCTCACAGTGCTAACAGAGACCCTTCCTTTCTTTTTCTAAACCAAACAAAAAAGGGCTGAAGCATATCTCTGTAAGCATCGTTAAAGTGTTCAACAGCCACAGTTACAATTCCAGCGAGTTCAAATCGTTTCTCAGTTCTGGTACTTACAAGTCTTTCACGTGGGAACCCAGAACAAATGACTAATCTAAGTTATATTCCTAAAAATAAAAATCATCACAGTGCCACTTTTTCTTTGTAAAAAGCAGATATGTTTGCATTATATATATATATAAAATAACTTTTCTGTTTATGATGTTTTGCATGGAAGAATTTTGAAGAATTCTGCAACTACTGCTGGGGACTGGTATAAAGCAGCTTTAGTCTTAATTTTGACATTGAATATGTTACTGGTAATGCAATTTTCCTCCTAGAAATGGAGAGGAAATACTTACGTTTCTGTGTATAAATGTATATTTGACTTCCCAAAATGTTGACCAGGAATGAATTGAGCATATGACACTTTCAGCTGTACCCAGGCTTCTCTGATGTGTGTCGCTTCAGACGCACCTGTCTGCCCTGGATAGAGCATGGTATGAGTTGTTCAATATTTCACTGGAAATTCCAGTTGAAATATACTGCACTTACTAATGTTTTTATCGAATTTTAGTTTACATTTCTTTGAGATTGATGCAAGCACAAGGCTTGATTTTTTAACGCAAGATATCTTACTTTTTGGAGAAAAAAAAATCAGATTTCAATTTGCTTTTTATTCATTTGAGTTCTTCTTGGCCTTGAAATCCCTTGTGATATTCTGTAAATGTGCGAAGAACTGCAGATTCCTGCAGGTGCATTGATATGTTTCCCCTCCTTTTACAGGCCATTAAATTTTGTGATCACACAAATAGAGCAGCATGACTTGGAACTGTTCAAAGCTGCATGCACGTTTTGTAAAAAGAGATGAAAAAGGTTATTTAATAATGTATGTTAGTTCCACATAGGCCAGCTTGTATGTTGCATGTACTTGTACAGTTTGCTCGTAATTACTATACTGAAGTAACCAAGAAATCTAAGCCATCCATTTTTCTTATAGACATTTTGCAGGTTTTAGCCAGGCTAGATCTGTGGGTCTGGTGCTAAATGTCTATAGATGGACTTTATTTTTTACCCTATGGAAAATGTGATGTAGTACGGACCAAATTCCTTCTAATAACTATTTTGGTGTAGATTCCTACTGTGGGGCTGTAACACATGTAGAAACTGTGTACACACTAGGTTTTAATTCATAGACATACTGCCTGCACCAAGTGAACTATTTATTATTACTCAACACATGGGAATTATTCTGCCCATCTTTCCATAGGGCACAGATTGGTTACTGCTCGACCTGCTGAGCAGGAAGAACTCAAGCATTGGTGCACTACTACTAGATCCTGTTCTGTCTTAGTGGCCAAAAACCAACTAGCTATAATTCGATAGTATCTTTCTATTTTGACCACTTGTCTTAACACTCCCCTGTGCTTTTAAATGAACTTCCAACTCATGTTATGTAAACATGTTTAATAAAATTTCCTTTTCATGTCCAGTGTAGTAGTTGTGCTCTCTGTATGTTCTGAGGTTCATCTGTGATTCTGCTTGCTGCAGGACTGTGTGAAATGTGTTAAGGAACAGTAAAATAAGTAATTTCTATGGTTCTTTTGATTGCTGTAATAGTGTATGTTGAAATCTGGGGCCAAAAACTGCGGCCTGGTGAAAGTCATGTTTGGTTGGCTTCCTTTTCCCTGAGAAAGGAGCCAAATTGTGCTCTCATTTGTTGAAGCAGGCAAATTAAAGTTTAAAAAAAAAATTAGCCAAATTATTATCTATTGAAATCAAATCAGTTTGTTTGAGAGGAATGATGTGGTGGCTGCTTTTAGCAGGGCAGCGGGGCGATGCAAGTCAGACACTAGGTCTCCACTTGGTGTGTGCTGAGCCTTTAAGATACGAGAACAACTACAGGCCTTTGGCACTTTTTAAACCCATGAATATGCCCTTGTATTGTAATGCTGTTATGAAAAATGCTTTATAGAAATTTACCTGAGAGCAGAATTTGGCACTAAAATTTTGCTAGAGAAGCAAAGATTATGTACTTTTTTTTTTAGTTTTCCATGTCCCACAGGTACCTGATCACAATTTAAAAATAACATAAAGACAGTATTGCCTCACTTTGAACACTTTTGTTTATTACTTTATTTAATTGAATACATGGTTAAGATACTGAAAAAATGACTAATTAAACATGGTAAATCTCTGAACAAAAGGCATGTTATTCTGTGTGGTGGGAGTGATCTGTTTAAATACAGAATTTGTCATGCTGTTGCAAAAAGCCCTCGACTTTATTAATCTCATTACTTTGAACATTGTGTCCAATTCTAGGATACCTTTTCCTTTCTGATCCTGAGAAATAAATAAAGTCCAGCATTTCTGATCTCCCCCTAGAAGACAGAAGATATGGCAGCAAAACAACATGCTGAACTATTTCATTTATGGTGTTTCTGATGAGCAGGGATCATAAATGCCAAGATTTCAGGAATGAGGTAGTAGAGTGTGCTAGGTCAGATAAGTTGTGTGCTGGACTCCTTCCCCAGGGACTGCTGTATTTTAAAAACTCATTGCTGAGTGTTGTGATTATAATACACAAATAAATCAGCTGAAGTTCCCTCTTGGTTTTCCCTTAAGAATGCAGTACTGCCTAATATATATGTCATGCAGGGGAAAAGCAAAGACTATTAAATTCATAATTCCTACCATATAATCAGACAGTTATTTTTTTGTGATGACTAAATGTTTTAAATTTTATATTGAAATGCAAATGTATGTCTGTCTTTGTGGGCAGAGGAAAAAGCTTTTGGCCTTAACCTTTGTGTTAGAGAGGCATCAGAACTTCTGTGAGTGGGGAGGACAAACCACGTCTTCATTACCTCACGTCTTCATAATTCACAGAGAAATTACATGTACACCTTGGCTGCCTGTTTTCACAAACAAATGATGGTCTCAGAAGTCAGGTTCAGCCCAGGTATGATATGGTATACACAGAAGACAAGTTCAGAGAGAGCCTTCAGTGGCTGTTCTGTCCTTCACGATTTTGCCTATAGCCTGTGACTTGTCCTCTATGAAGCTGTCTGTTTGCAGCTCCTGTGCAGTCATTTATTCCACTATCTACAGCCCATTTAACTCAACGAAAAAGAATTATGGGATTTGTACTCTTCTTTTGCTTTAAATGAAGAAAGTCATGGCAGTCTTCCTTTAAAGCCCCAAACACTCACTCCATCATACCCGACTATAATTCTGCAAGCATAGCAGAAAGCAATCTGCAAGAAAGTTTACTGTTGTCAAAGGATGTGATTTCTCAAGGCAGATGATAAGCATTCTGGTTGTCATAAGTGATTAAAAACTCTTCTAACAACTATCAAGAGTAGAGTCTAAATACTTCACTCCCAGCCCATCAGCTAATTTCTAGGAGAAAAAGAAAATGCACAGGTCATGAATTAATTTTCTCCATGTCTGCAGGAATGACCATGTATGCTGGTAGTTAAATACCATGCTTATGAAAGAGGTTGTGTGTGGCAGGCATGTCACACAGATCAAATGGTCTTCTGAGTTTTGTGACCCAAACTCCTCCCTGGGGTGCCAGAGACAGGAGGGGATGCTGCGTTCTAGGTGATGATAATTATTCAGCTGCAGACCCTAGTCTAAAGAAATGTTCCTTAGGTATTTTCTAGTCATTGGTATGTTTTGAAGCATTGGGACATAAAACCTTACACATTCTGCCTTGTCAGGTCAAAATGTGTTAGAAGGTACTGAGGGAAAGGGCATAAATTTGTCAAAATCTGTATACTACAGTTTACCAGTACAGAAATTCAGGTAAGGCAAATATACAGCTGCTAGTATGAGAAAGGCATTCTGAAGAGCGAAGCCTTTTGGAGGTTTCAGCTGCTTGCTGCTAGAAGAGTGACACCTAAGGGTTTCACAAAATCTCTTAGATGGTCTCTGGAAAATCTGCCTTCAAAAGGTGATGAGCAGCAGCTCATTATTAGAATTCTCATTGGACAAATCAGAATTATTTATTCTGATTACTTTTAACATGTCTACAGCTTCAGAGTACTGCTAAAATGCAGTTACAAACCAGTAGTGGCCCACATGGTGAAGCAGTGGTCTGTAGTGAAAGGCTATGTGATATCACCATCTGTGTGGATTTTCACTAAATCTGAAATCATTCATTTCAGTGAAGACTGAGTCTTTTTTTCACATTTCCTTCTCATTTATATCAGTGGGATATACTGTGTGGCTTTGAGAACCTAGTTATGGGTTTCTGCACTCATCATTTTTTTATTAATTAAATGGGGGTAAGTGTAATTCCCCATTGCAGAGATATTGCATAAATACAGAAAGAGCAGAACATAAATGTTCAAAAAGCATTTGTGAGGTCCTCAGGGATATAAATGACATAACAAGATTCTATCATCTCCTGGCTCCCAAAGCCTTTTTTACACTGACAGGTATCAGGAAGCAATATCTTCTCTACTGAACCTTGTCACTCTATTTCAGCTACAGCAAAATAAAAGTTCCTGAGCCACACACCTAAGCAAGACACTGCAATTTTTTTTAGTTTATGCCAACTCCTGTACAAAAAGTTTTTAATAGAGAAGATGTCTCATGTTCCAAACTCCTACTCTTCAGGAAGTACAGCAGCACTATCACCTCTGCATTTCCAGCACCCCTCCGTTGTCTGGTCTGACTGGCCTAGGCTGCTTCATCACAGCAGGTCTCCAAAGAACTAAGATGCCCATGTCCATGCTAGACCACTAATTACAGAAGGCAGAATAATAATCCCATTTAGAACAAGCTCATACAGAGGGCAGTAAGACAATCCTAGATATTTTAAGAACACTTGTCACGCAATTTAAACCAAAAATTAAGATTTTCAAATTCAGCAAATATTGTAAAATAGAAACTCAATTAAATGTTAAAGTATATACTGAAAAAAAAAATTAAGTCTGTTAGAGAACTGTATTTGCATACTGCAGAAGGGTGTCCACACAGAGGGAAAAATATAGCAATATTACACCAGCATGTAAGAACAAGATCTAGTGCTGTCTAATTCAGAGAGTGAGAGAGAGCTTGGAGGGAAACGTTTTCTAAACATTAGTTACTGAGAAAAGTCTGTTAGAAGCCAAAGCCAGCAGCAGCATCATACTTGGCCTGCTGTTTGTTAAAGCTGCAGCAAAAGAGTGAGCTCACGAACATCATCCTCCAGTTTTAGAAAGGGATGCATTTCATCCAGAGTGACAGACAGGGTCTGAGACTAAGTGAGCAACCCTTGAGTGCGCAGGAATGGCAAAGCAACACAAAAGAAAATAATGGCAATTACAATAAAAAATAAGTCTTAAAAAACATGTAAAAGATTTTCTTAGGATTTTGAAGGCCTGCGAATGCAGCCCTGAGCCAGACAGAGAACATCTGGATTTGGAATGAGCCCCCAGATATCCTTCATACTACAGGTCAGAAAGATATCTGCTAGCAGCCAGTGCTACAGAGGCAGCTTTTTCTAACAGTGCAGTTTTCATGTACAGCTTGTCCATGCTTTTTTCTTTGTGGATGGTCTGACATGTGCACTGTGTGTGAGCTTAACATTAAGGGGATGTAAAGGTGGGTATATTTAATCTCAAATTCTGTATTGTGTAAGAGAGTTTCTTGCATCAGTCCTGATAAAGCTTCATGTACGACGTTAAAGAAGTCAGGTGCTCTGTGATGGGTAAACCAGTAAGTCAGAAACAAGTCCCCATGGAAAGCAGAGCAGAAGCTTGGGGAGCACAGAGGGGGAGGAAGGAAGGGACAGAATTGGTGCCTCTGTTCACCTGGGGGGATCAAAAAGGGAGACCCAGGGAAAAACTTCTGGCATAATTGCTTGGCCCCTGTCTTTTTGACTGAAAGCTCCAAAAAAAAGTGGCCGCTCCTTAAAGCCTTATGGATGGCAGTACACATCTTCCTGAAGGGTCAAGGGGTTTGGCCCAACTTCATTGCTTTGGTATTGGAAACAGTAGGGCTTGTCAAAAAGATATGATGCACTGTTAGTTGACAAGGTGGTGGTAGGTCATAGGTTGGACTTGATGATCTCAAAGGTCTTTTCCAACCTAGTTGATTCTGTGATTCTGTTTTTCTTTCTGACAGGTGACTCTCTAGGAGTTAAACAGGACAGAAGAAGTAAGTTGATGGCACAAATAATCTTTTCAGTTGCTCTGTACCTAGTCTCAAAAGGCACATAAAGTCTGTAATTGCTGGGAATAGGAAGCATCAACAAGCTTCTCACAGGCAGCTTGAGAGTGGCCTGTTGACCTCTTTTGCTTCTTTTTACCTGGTAGGAAAAAGGCCCTGAGATTTGTGAGACAGCTGAAGTACAGTACCTGCTCTTCTAGAAGATGTGAGAAATTTTCTTATTCCCTCCTCTTGTCTTTTTCCTGATCATTGCTCTTGCAAAACTGTGAGGCAAAGTTTAGTGTAGTTTGGTGCCTGGACTCAACTTTCAGTTGTTCTGCTCCAGTGCTGCCAGCAGCGCACTTGATCCCCGAGCCTGTTGGTGGAATAGGCCAGCATTCCTAACCCATTCATATTAACACACGAATAACACAACCCTCAGGCCTTTTTCATTCATCATGTGCATGAAAAGACAGGGGGAAGAAACCCATCGGATTTTCTTTTGTTGGAGAGCTTGAAACAGAATTAAATTACAGCTGCACCAGACGTCACTGCTGTGCTGTCCATATAATCCTTCAGCACCGCTATACATGCAGGCTTCTTTATTAGATGTCTCATGTGCCATTCTTAAATCATACTTCTATAAAACTAACCACAAAATGTAAAGGAGGAGAGGGAGATGTCGCCATGGCAGGGCTTTACCTTTTTCTCCCTTTGTTCTTTAGGTGGTATCTCCCCTCCCCTCACCCCCAGCACTCATCTTAGTCTTGTTCTCCCATCATTTTTTTGTGTGATACCAGCTCAGAGCTGAATTTTGTCATCTCTAGAGAATACCTGTTGGATTGGACAAGATTTACATTTCTTCACAGAGTGAGAGTGAATGGAGGAAATCAGAGGAGGATTGTTGAATACCTCACCTGTCTGGGGCTGCTCTTCAGTTTGTATGTGGCTGGTCTTGTGGCTGGTTTGATACTGCTATTTCCCCCCCTCACATATCTCATGCACACTGTGCATTTTTTACGGACTTCTGTACTTGCTTTGTGCTGTAGAACGTGGAACTTGGCCACTGATTTCAGTGAGGCCGAACCCAAAGTGCTTTTGTGACAAAAGGTGCCTGACACACACTGCACACAGTGTGGCAAGGCTCTTTTGGTGACAACACCCAAAGCAGGAGGGCAGCCAGCCATTCCAGCTATGCAAAACATAGGGCTTCATCTTCCTTTCAACGAGGCAACGATCCGTGCTGTGACAGCAGAGGTGACAGCCTCTGTCTGTGACAGGAGGACATCGCCGGGCTCGTGGATGAGCCGCCTCGTCTTTTTATTTTTATAATGCACATGCCCTAGCAAGTAAGAGCAAAAGCTGGCATCTTCTGTAAATCTGCCGGCTCCAGAAGAGCAGCCACAGAGCATGGCACTGGGCTGTGACAGCCCTGGTGACCCTGGGGTGGCTGAGGGGCAGCAGGATGGAAAACCTGCCGCCACAGGCTGCCGAGCCCAGGCCTTGCAAGTATTGTTAATTATGTAGAGACATAAATCTGCTTGGGGAAACGCACTTAGAGGGAAGCGCTTGGCTGCGAACAGCGGAAAAGGACCAAGAGCCTTCAAACAAGTACTTGGGGTGAGCGACACGCACCGCGGCCGGGCGGGAGGCCCCGGTGCCTCACGGCCNCGGGCGTCAGCCTTTGTCAGGCGCTTTTTGTGGGAGAGAAAAAGGAAAAAAAAAGCAGCTGTATGGTTTTTTCCCAAGTGTCGGATGTTCCCTGCGTGTGCAGTGAAACCGGGTATGTGATCACTGGCTGTGCCTGTCTGCTGGGTTACACGTAAGAGCTCTCAAAACAGCCGAAAGTTCTGAAGGGGAATTCATAAAGCATACAAAGAAATAATGGTTATATTTAACAGTTCACCCTGTTCTCTGATTCAGTAGTGATTATGAACTCACTTAAATCAATGCAGTTCCTCTAAGAACTGTTTAAAAAATACATTTTTCCCCATTCCTGCATTATTTGCAGTGGCTGCTCTGACAGATTAATGTCCGTCTAGTGTAGTTCAGCGACAAGCCTCATTTTGTTTTCCAAGTGCTTCTTTTATTGTTAGACTGTGCTGTGCCCTCGCTACACCTTCGTTACTTTCCGATTAAGCTGCAAGTCCGATACATCAGGAGAATTTCTTGCAACCGGTGAAAGCTTGTGCTGGAGTATTATTAAACTTCCATGATAACCTCTTTAAGGAGAAAAAAGAAGATATTACTGCTTACAACCAAAATGGTTTGAAAACTCAGGTGCTGCTTATCTAGCTGCCATCTAAGAAAGCTAAGTCAACAAGGGCCTGACACGAAAGATTGTGCTCAGTCAGAGGGGACAAAAAAGCAGGCTGGATTTGGGGAAGCAAGGTCTAGTTTCACACCGGGGCCATAAAAAAACACTCAGCACAATGAAGGACCTGAAGCAGGGAACTGCACAGGACTGGTTAGTGTAGCACCATATAGCTTAGCGTAGCCTTTAAGTTGCCAAATGAATGGATTAAAATCTACATGCCTTCAGCTCACCAATATCCTCAATGAGTAAAAATTAAATTCTGGGATTTGGGCTCAGAGAACCCTGAAGGCCATCAGACAGTGCAAATGTGCAAGGGCCCAGCCCTAAGGCCCCATGCTAGATCTTCTCTACACAAATCCCAGTGGGGCTAACAACACACAACCCTGGCTTAGGACTCTAACCCAGCTGTTGGGAATCTAAAAAGGGAGCACAACTAAAAGAAAGACGCTCAACTTGGTTTAACACTGAGAGTCAGCATGGGACAACATGCTTTGCTACCCCCTGCTTGTGCAGTTTCAGCAACAGTGTTCTATTAGATGGCAATGAGAGAAGTGCTTACTTGTTATAAAGTGCTTTGAAAGATCCCAAGCATTAAAGTCTGCAATTGTTAAACCTACCAGTTCTCGAATTAGCTTGCGTGACAAGGTAGCTGGACTTGGTGTCAGCCTCGCACTAGGTCACAGAACAAAACTTCCTACACTTAACCCTGCATTTCCATCTTCTTGAAGCTCCCCTCTCCTGTGTAAGACACAGGAGGTCAACAGAAAGTGTCCTTGGAATTTTTCCCCCAAGCTCCAGGAGAAGAGGCCGTTTCAGGGGACATGACTAGTGTATCCGTATGTCCTGGCAAAGCTTGGTTGCTAGAAAAGCTTCTCTAGTTAGTGATTGACACAGCTTACAGCAGCCTTCAACCTGCTATAACATGCTCTGAAGTGAGGACAGCTGCAGGCAACACTTACTTCTTTTGAACTATGCTCCAGTCTGATGTACACATGCTGCCCTTCAGCAAGCTATCACAATTGCAGGCAGAGAAGGGAGGGCCTTGCCTGCAAGCTACAGCCTCCAGTTGTGAAGCCCTCTCACTTCCTCGTGAATGGGGCTGGTGAAAGCCTGCCGAGTTGGCTTCACCTGGGTATGCGAGCAAGATTCAGCAGGACTTGTTCACAAAAGTTGACACTAGACCAAGCCCTTCAGATGCACATTCCTGAGCCCACTCCTCCCCTTTGGGGTATTTTATGCCAGCCACTCCCAGGTTTCCCCCTCACCTTAATTACCTTGTTGAAGGGATCAGCTCTGTGTGTGTGCATGCTAATGCTAGGAAGGGCTGTCAATGTAGCTTGCCAGCCCAATCTCTTCTATGATCCTGGCTTCAGGCTGCAGCTTTTTTTTCCAGTGCTTAAATGCAACATGTGGATATTAGGCAAGGGCAAGAATTTGCTTTTTCTTGCACACAAAACAAGGAAATGCATTCTGTATCACCACAGCTGCCGCAACCACAGCTGCACTGCCGAACCAGATGCACTTGCTGGCCTCTGCCCCTTCTCTCATTGCTGTTCCTCCTCTAGAGTCTCTAGACAATCCCAGAGTGGGGACTGCAGGGTCTCTCTCTCTCTCAAGATGGATAGAGGAACCCTTGATAAGTGAACTGCGGCCACATGCAGAGCACTAGAGATGAGAGCTGCCATGGTCCCAGGAGAGTATTGAACGATGTTACAAGGCAGTCTGAGGAAACACCTCCTCAGAAGTACACTAATAGGCTGGAGTTAATGGTCCTTGCCTTGAAGCCCCTGTGAGGCCTCACTGGAAATCGGCTACGGTAAGAGGGGCTAGGAGAGCAGAGACACAAATTGTTAGCTCCCAGCATGATTCAGAAGTATCTGTCCACATTACTGGTATGAGTCAGAGCCTAGAAAGATCTTTGCGATCTGTGAAGATAACCCAAAGAATTCCAACCCTTGAGAAATAATTTCAGGCCTTAAATTGGTCTTGTGTACAGATCTGAGCTAATTTTTGGTGGGTGCAGAATTCCCTGGATGAAGGTTAAACAGAGTGGCTGAACTTATCTTGCCATTGGCTTTCTTGTTGGTTGGTTTGGTTTGGTTTCGGGTTTGGCTTTTTTTAATGCTTTTGTGGTGGGTTTTTTGTATCTTTGCATGTTTCAAAAGGATTGAAAAGAAGTAGAAACGCTAACGGGTGTTTTGGCTTGTTTTGCTGTGTAGAGGCTTTCTGTGCCAGTTACCTAGGAAACTGCTGTAGGATTGAATTTGGATGGATGTGTTGTCAACTGCAAATGAGTACAGTGGCTTTTCAAGAGGTGGGGAAGAGTGTAAAATGCACAGAAAATATAAATGCCTGTAATGTGATTTCTGGGTAACACGGTGGTCCTATCTTTTTGACTGGCATTTTGCAGGCACCCTTACAGCTGCACAAAGGGATCGCAGATGGAGTGCATGGCCATGAGCTTGAATGCCTTCATGTTTGTAAGGTGGCTTAGCATTCATCTAAATGTCAAACCATGACTGCAAAAAGTAGGACTAAGGTTGCTATTAAGCATTTTTCCTATTTTATTACAACGGAGTTATGATGATCCAAGGAAATTACAGCCTTTCTAGATATTTGGACTGCAGCACTGCACAACCATTTGCAAAAAAAAAAAAAAAAAAAAAAAAAAAAAAACAATTTAATGGTTTAGAAACNAGAACAATAAAACACATTTAATGGTTGAGATACATCTAAAGGCTTATGCAATGAACAAAAATGTGATTGCAAAGCTTTTCTTGGAAATCATCGATAATTGGCCTTTTTTTTAATACAGCAGCAAAACTATGAGAAAGCAAGTAAGTGCTGCAGTCTGGGGGAGTTATACTGATGTCTGTCAGTTCTGCCATGATGGCTAAATCTGCAAGTGGTTACTTATCCCACAGGAGCCACAACTTAAAATGGTCCATGGCTGAAAAAAAATTAGCAAAACAGTGGGGATTACTTAGTTAGACTAGAACTCACATATTTTCTCCTATTCCCTCCCCCATTCCAAAATACACACAGGATTAGCATCTGGGCATACACTGAACACCAATTTCCTTGTATTTCTCCTACAAAGTGCACTTCAAATGGCAAATGCAAACTCCTAGTAGTTTATTCATGTTTTGACAGGTGTCACCAGTTGGCACAGCTACATGTAATCTTCAAAGGTTTGGTTTCTTCCCCCGCCCCCAAGCAGGTGAGCAAGTTTCCAGCCTTGAAAAGACAGGTTGTGCTGCTTGTTTTGGGTTAGGCAAGTGCATCAGGTAAGAAACACTGTCCTTATTCCTCTGGCTAAACCTCTGTGGCAGAACCTGCTTCAGAGCCCGTTTCTAAGGCCAGCTTGTCTCTGCTCTCTGCAGCTGTGCACCCACCAGTGTGCTTACATCCCCTGCATTTCTCTCTGCAGGCGCTTCTCTCACCCCAGGGGTCTAAAATGAATGCTGAACTTACCAGTTCTGACTTCTGTTCTGACTGTTGGGCTGTGAGTGAGTGCTGCCCAGGCTCTGCCTTCAGGGCAGGATTGGTCCCTTGGAGCTGAGGGTCAGATGATGGTCCCACCAGACGTTTGGTCAGCTTGTATTGGACTGGCACGTGTACATGACTAAGACAGAGCACCTCGTGGACACATCTGGGCTCTGCCCCTGCCTGCCTTGCTGCCAGGAGGCCCGGCTGCATGGGCCCAACTTCTGCTGCTGCTGTACTGGGGTTGGACACCAGAGTCAAAAAGAAGCTGTGGTATCTCCAGTGTCTTATCTGCTGCTTCTAAGAATATAGATCACTGAAACCTGATCACTATTTCTTCAACAACATCTTTAACGATATTTACATTTACCCAATTAGCCAAAATCTATGAAACCACACTCTGATGGGCCTAGACGTGGCTCCAATTCACTCTGTTGCATCCAAGCTTTTCCTCTGGCCTCTGTCTTTGGAGATGGGCTGAAGTGACATCCAGAGCTGGACTCCCTTCCTCCCTGCTCAAGCAGATGTGCACACAAACCTAAGCAGACTCTTCTGTTTCAGGCCCATCTGTAACCTGCATAATGAATAATGTACAATGAATTTGTGGTCTACATGTTTGTTAAGTGACTCAGTATTTCCAGTGGAGATTTTGTGCTCATGTTTTACTCACATCTCAAAACCCACTCACTCTTTTATTATCCCCAACAGCAGTAGGTGATAATAAATTATACAACTGTAGATGACGGTAACTATATCAACAAACAAATTGTATCAATTTTCAGTGTGAGTTTAAAGCTTCATTTACTGGTTGTGCAAACTCTGAAAAAGGAATTTGGGAACGCTGCTGCTGTTATTAAATTTTCTAACCGGGCTGTAATCCAAACCTTCCATAAGGCGTCTCTAAAGAAGATTTTTGCCTACTGTGTACCACTGCTTTTACATACGAGATTAGGGATTTATATACGTAAGAGCAGAGAGAGAAATGTAACTAACAGAACAGTGACAGCTCTGTTTGTTACTTCATGGAAGGGCTGAAAGACAAAAGGCCTCAGTGGTGGATTTCAGAGCTAATCCCCCTCCACTGCATTTGCAGAAACGCATTTGTACTTTCCAAAAAACAAAGGCTTGTAGAAAAGTGTCAATCAATCAACAGTGCACCTACATTGTGTATTGAAGCAAGCTCACGTGCTCTCTAAATTACTCTGGATCCTATTTTAAGCTTAATAAGCTGCTCAGTAATTTGTGTGGCTGTGGAAAGATGTGAACTTATGCCACAGCAGCCATTTTGAAACAGCCAACAGACCTGTGGCGAGGGATTGACTTTTTGGGAAAGTAGTTGTAGCAGTATTTGGAAAGTTACGATATCCTTTCCAAAAGGAAAAGAGATGGTTTATTGAGAAACTCGTTTCTATGTGGTAATGGTACACTTCAGTCACAGGAAAGAATGCTTGGTCAAATGAAAGTGCGGGTCACCATGGCACATGGTGTATTTTTGTTTCAATTGAAAATTTTCCATTTTCAGTTGTTTATATTCCTGTGCTATGTGGGAAAATAGTCCTGGGTCTGTGTCACTTACCGAGTGATCCTCCTAGGTGCTGGAAGGGGCATACAGGTGAGACAATAAATATGACTGAGACTTTCAGTGAGAGGAGACCATCCTTCAGGGTCTGAATTTCTCCACATAATGATCCTGATCCCTCTGGGTCTGGGACAGGCTGAAGCGACGCAGAGCTGACTAAGCTGCTGCGTGACTAAGCCTCCTGGACCTCACCAAACTCAATAACTAATACTTTCAACTGAGCTGCATATCACCGTCCTGACATGCCAGCTGTGTTTTGCATGTTTCATTGCCCATAAATATGGTTAGGGCTGTCATGAGCCTTTTCTGTCTGCTCCTTTTGCAGTTGTTCCCAGGGGTTGAGAAGGAGCCCTCTGCCAGTGGAGCTGGGGAGGATTCAGCTCAGAAAACTCTTGGAAAGGGCCCTCAGAGAGACTGAACTTAATCCTCTCCCTTTAATTGCTATTGGGACTGGGCAAAAGTACATATTTGCAATTAAGGTTGGCTGTTGAAGTGTTCTTGGAGCTTGACACCATTAACTTTGACACTGAGAGCATGAGGCGAGACCTTAGAGCATTTCCTCCTGCAACATGACCAATGTTTGCATGAATAAGTAAGACCAATTACAGATATGTCAGTTCTTGTTGCTCTGATGTTTCTTATCCATGTCCTATACATTACTCTTCATGTTTTTAAAACAGCTGTCACTATAAAGCTAGCAGTCAGTGAGAACACATGGATTGTTACTGTTGGTCTTTAAGCTGTGTTACACAAATTTCCAGTTAAAAGTTGGAAAGTTAAAAGTAAGAAAAAGTTCAGATAGTGTTACCTTCTTAGCTTCAGACTGCAAGAACCTGTTCTCCAAATAAACACAGTATGCCTATAAATCCAGCAACATTCAGAAAGTTCCCCGTTTTAACATCCATCAACAACTTGGCCATTTTAAAATTTGAATAGTTAATTATTCAGTCAAACAGACTGAAATGTTGTATTTATTTTGTTGTGAGCTGAGCAACACTCTTCCCTTCTGAAGGACACACAACCTTCACCTAGACAAAGCAACTCACTTCATTTTGGTTGAAGGAATATTAGATTTTGCTTCTCTTGCGAATCTGTTGGCTTCCTGTGGGTTTTTTTCTTCTCACTGAATGCTTGTCATCTTGCATACACTTGTGTGTCCTCAAAATGACAAGATTTACATTGTGTAGAGCAAGTGACTTTTAAAACAACCTGATATCCATGGAAACAATTAAAATGTTTTATTGGACTCTTTCACAAGTGCAAGGTGCCCCAGGCCTGTAAGGGGCATATCTTCTGATGTCATGAGGCACCACTGCTGCTGCTCACTGCACTGAGTGAGCAATTGCTCCCCCAGCCAACCCTCCTGCCTTAGACCAGTTCTGTGCTCTCCTTGCTTCCCAATGTCTTCCAGCTGAGGAGCAGAGCTCTTGTTACTGCGTGTCGGCCTCTCCAGCAAGAGCTGTCTTTCAGAGGAGATTACATTGTGATTAATTTAAATGTCTTCGAATTGGTGGAGGGTGAGGGTTGCTTGCAGTCAAGCCTGGACTAATTTACTTTTTTTCCTTATATCTGATTCTCTAATGGTATGAAACTTCAGAAGTTAACATTTGCGTGAACTACTCTCCATTTGAGTAAATTACCCTACATTGTATTAAAAAAACATAAGGATGATCATTTGAAACAGTGTAACATGTTCACCTTAATTTCATAACAATATCTCCTCTAGGAACCAAATACACAAACAAGGAGAACTGTTACCATTGCAGATGTAATTTTAAATAAGCTTTTTTTTTGGCCACCCCTGGGGTTTTGGCCGTATCCTGCCTTCAGTTTATATGTCCTTTGTACCAGACCTTTTTTTTTCTGACAGACTCCTCATTTGATCTGTCTCCTCTTCAGATTTTGGATGCAAGAGAAGTGCTCAGAGATATGGAAAGTTACTCTTCCCCATTACAATAATGATATGTAAATATATGTAACATCCTCAGCCTCTTCTGTAAATAGAGCTGGGCATGTTGCCCTTACCTTCCAGGGCTGCTGTTACTAAAACATCTCTCACAAATGTACACTCAGTTTGTACAGAAATGGCCTTCCTCATTTGCTTTTGGGTGGAAAAGGAGCAGACTGGTGTTAAGTACATAAAACCTGGTGAGGCCACACCACCAAAACAAGCTGACAAAACAATGGAGAGAGCATCTTTGGAAGCATGCCTTTACTAGTACAGAAAAAAGGTATCTTCTTAATCTGGGTTCACTAACCTGTTTTCAAAGAGTTGTAAACAGCAGGTTGTTCAGTTTTAACTTGGGTCAGCAGCTCAAGTTCAAATGTTGTCGTGAACCTGATACTGTAACCTGGGCAAAAATGTTCAGTGCTCTGAGGAGGTAGAGGAGGTCCTGCAGGAGGGAATCATGGTGATAGGCTGCAGTATGCTCCCATAGGGTCCCAGTGAAGCAAAGGACTGCAGGTCTCTTCCAGCTGGATCTGTGGCCATGCTGCCCCGCTCTGCTGGGACAGGCTGGGAGCAGAGCTCAAGCATCCCCTTGGACAGGTAGCGGGCAGGGAGGCTGGCTCTGGGAAGCCATGCTCCTGTTTTGAAGTCAGCTAGCAAAGAGCAAAGCAGCCCATGAGCCAGACTGGGCTGATGTGTTATACCTATAACCAGGCTAGGTGGCTTAATCACTATGATCTCTCTTTACTACAACACTGAAGGCAACAAGCTTTGACATACCCATCCCTGTGGTGGGTACTGCTGTGAAACCTCACAGGACACAGCCTGTCTGGGGTGAGAAGGACACCTCTGAGGGTTCAGAAACACTCAATGTCACTCTTCACAGAGAAGTAGTAAAATCCCCATTAGGTAATGGAGAAGTGCTTTTGGGAACTTCACCCCAAACTCTCTTGGAGTCCAGTTTTGATTTGAACAGTATTTACCCTCTTGCCTCTCTGTCAGCTTTAAATTGCAAATATGGAATTTTAAGTGGTTCAGCTATGGGGCTAAGAAAATAATCTTTCTTTGGAGAAAAATTTAGGGTATTCATTTAACTGCATTTACTTAAATAACAGCTGTTTTTTTGTAAAGTGATTCTATTTATCAACCTCCATCTGAATTATTAAGAAATTAGGGCTATAATAGTTTATGAATTAATTCTTACTTAATCCCTGTCTGGTTGGTCAATCACTGAGCAGGCAGGTTGGTAAAACCTCTGGCAAGCTGACCTGTCTGATAAATTCACCCATGCCTGCTCTACAACAAAAACATTCAGATCCCTTTTAAAAGGGGTTAAAATGATAATAGACTCCAAAATCAAGAGAGTGAAGATGTACTGTACTGCCAGGAAAGACTAAACAATGGCCATGCCACAATACGCTTTAATCTTAACATACAAGGTCAAAATCGGAACATTAGCCCCACCACTGTACATCTTTTACTAGGAAAGTTTCCATTTCCTTCTTGACAAGTACAAGTGTCTGTAACTGGCACTGTGAGTATGTGCCTTTTTTTTAAGCCAACACTGTTTGTAAAATTTCTTTTAAAAAATTAAACCAGGATTTAACCCCTTATTAACTTGAAGTGGTGGAATCTTGATTCAAATAACTCTTCTATCACATTGCTTTCTCCAAATGATTTTTCTCTTCAGCAACTTACATTTATATGACGTATTTTCTGACCTCTGTGGCATATTTTACATGTAGTTCTGCCTAATTTGTACTTCAGTCTGTAAGCAAATAATATTTCTTTTCTTCCACATTCATCCATCTTCAGGAAAATCTGGTTTTATAGCCAAGGTTCTATGGACTTAGGTACTCTATTTCACTGTGATGTGGCTATGTTAGTGCCAAGATGAGTCAATTGCCTGAAAATATTGGTGTCTGAAGGGTCTGATTTTCTTTCTTTCATATAATTAAATACTGTGCAGATGGAATTAAGGATTTATTAAGAATAACTGATTTTTTTCCTTCATCTTTCTCACTGTTTTTTTCACAATTGTGAAGTTTTGTGCCTATTTTGCTTTCCTATTTTTATTAAACTACCTAGGGGCCACAAAAACATATTATTCAGTTGTGGGTCATCCACTCAGGAGTGTTAGATAAAAATTTCTATGAACGCCGCTATAGAGCTCATATGCATTTAAAATATTTTTTGAAGTATGTGGTAACAGATTTCAAATTAGTCTGGAATGAAGATATAATAAATAAAAATATTTTTGTTGATTTTTTAAAATTTAAATTTTTAACTTCAAAGAGGATAATTTGATCAAGTATTTTGATGAAGTAGTTCTTGTTTTCTGAGTAGCAGGGCTGTGCATATCCCAGGATGTGCTAAGAGATGGGTTGTCCTGGGAGTGGGGCTTGCTAGATTTTTGCTGCAAGGCCCAGTAGCTTTGGTAATAAATGGCAGTAATCTCAGGAAACTACCAAGGCAAATGACCTATGGCACTGATGTTGCCACTGAATGGAAAGAGATTGTTTATTTAATTTCCAAACTGGCTTATCCTCAAATGTGCCATTTTGTCTTCATAAATTTTGGGAAGAATCTGGATAATGTTGCCAAGAGCAACCACTACATCTTGAGGAATTGGAAACATAATGCATGAAGAAAATAGAACAAATATTCCTTAAAGGAGATTACTGTACTGCATTCAGTACCTTGTAAATAAGCACGTTACAACTACCCTGGTTATCCCTCAGCAGGTAAATGCCCTGGACCATTAATGTCAACTAAAGTTGAACTACACACTCAGTACCCCCTCCAACATCAGCCTGTGCTAACACTGTTAAGGGGCAGGAAGTGTCAACAGAGCACTGCCCACTTTGCTCCTTCTCCTGTACTCCATCAGACAGTGGAGGGAATTTCCTGACATCTGCAATACCCTTCCCAAAGTGATAATGAATTTCCCTTTGATCTCCTCCCCTCTGGGGCCATACAGCTGGCATTGGGTGGGGATGGGTGAGCAGAGGCTCCTGTAATCATGGCTCACTAACATATTCTACAAATGCCATCACTTGGGTCAAATGTAGCCAAGAGTCCCTGACACAAAACGTAGAGATCTGTGATTTGATCTCCAGTCCTGTGAAACTGGTGTAAATTTCACTGAGGACCTGAAAGAGTCATCAAACATGGAGGAAAACTCATGTACACATTGACATGGGAGAGAAGGATGAAGGGTCATCCAGAAGAGAATTCAAAAATTCAAACTGCTACTGTTCTCTGCCCACTTAGCTGACCCCTGTAGCTTTCTGAGTCAGTAAGAGCAATGCAAAAGAGAGGCATGTAGCACAGTGCTGTCAAGTATTTTAATGAATGACCTTATTGGGGATGAAAGACTGAGCGTTGGCTCCTACCCAGTATTTACGACTGGACCCTCATGACTGTCCTTCTAAATGACAAATGACTGTTTCTCTGTTGAGAAATCAATTTATAACTCACTTTCAAACTCTGCTACATTTGGGGTGCTTTGGCCCTATGTTTTGCTGTTCAGGCTCATCCCTATTAAAAAAAAAATTCTGGAATTATTTTCCCGTACTTGGACAGCTATATGGGCTGACGCTTCCAGACTCTCTCCCCAGGGCAAGTTCTCTGAATTCATACAGCTCAAGTGACCTTTCCAGTTCACAGCAGTGACTAAGATTCCCAGCAGTAGCGCAAGCTTTGCAATTGGATACACATACGTACATGAATACATATTTATACACAGATCTATACATATACTACACACACGCGCACACACACAGAATATGTATGTGTGTATGTATAAAAATACTGCTTGGAATTTCAGCTCTCATGTTCCTAAGCTCTGTGTCTATACAAGTTATGGAAATTCTGGCAAAACTCAGAAAGTGACAAGCATATTTTATATTCACACAGCTCATCTGAGTTGAAGCATGATTTTAAGAGGCCCTAGCTATTTAAACACTTACTGTAAAATGAATGAGTAAACGGGTTTCTGGATTAGGATTTTAGTCAGGTTGTAAATTTTTAGAGATTGGGACTGTTTGCCTGATTTTGTACACAGGCAATAGATTTTGGTCCCTAGGAGCTGTCTCTGAAGGAATAATTATAACCGTTCCAAGAACTGAGAAAATGCACTGAAAATTGCTGTACTATTTAGTTTCCAGTTTAATTTGGTGAAATTTTCCAGACAGCTTCTCAAATAATAAAAGCAATAGCAAATACCTTTTTAGAAAATAGTAATTCTCCTTTAATAGGCTTCTTTGACAAATTCTTGAAATAAACCCTCCAATGTCTCAGGGCAGAGAAAACTATAGGCTCTGTTACAGCTTCAATTGTTACTGGGTTTGGTTTTTTTAACATAGGCTGCTCAGTGGCAAGAAATATTTCAAGACAAAAACCCATCAAATCTAGCTAGTACAATCTTCCTCAAATTGTTTATAAAATTTGATAAAACCCTCTCTTGGGTGAATGAGTATCTCTAAGGGGTCTTCAGCATTTGCCTCTGGTTAGATAAACACTTGGGATGCTGTTCAGTTCAAGACTGGCAAACCTGAAGTTGAATGTCTATAAATCTATAGGTCCTCAAGGTCTGAGCATAACAGAGAAGGCAGGTCAAGGGAATCAATGGAGCCTAAAGATCACCAGCCATGGGAGATGAAATCCATGAACTCCATGGAGCTGGAGTCACTGGAGGTACCACAGACATCCAGCAGCTTCATAAGGCTGGGAGATCTGATGTGGGATGCATGAGACACCATGTGGCATATCCCACTGTGCCTAAAACAACATAACTGAACCCCAGCTGTATACCACGAATCAAGACATGCTCCACTGCTCTACTGATTAAGAGCTTTATTCTGTTGCCTGTCCCTGGCATTTCAAACCGTTTGAAGAGCCTAAGGGTAGCCCAGGCATTGGTAAGAGGCCGGCAGATGTGACCCTTGCCTTTCTGGAAGAGCAGCTGGAATAGCCACCTCATATCGGGAGGACATTTCAGTTGCCCATCAGTGCCCTGTTGAACTGCTCCTTTGATCTCATGACATAGTGGGAGTTGAGACCCCAGTATATCTATAGAAGCCTTCAATTATTTAAGTGGCCTCACAGCCCTTTCTGTACAAGTCTGAAATTTTCCAGTAATGTTTATGCAGCTACTTCATTCTTCTACTATTTATCCACCCGCTGCCCTGCATTCTCTCTCCTGTGTGTATGTACTTTGGCTTTCATATTTTGCCTGGACATTTTTAGACTTACCCAGCATCTTCTCTGCTGGCTCACACACTCAAGCCGTAAACTTTCCCTGCTGCCAACCATATTCCCATCAGAAGCTTTCCACATGGCTCCCAGGCAAGGCATGAGGAGCATTCTTCCTCCCATCCCACTTGTCCTCCTTGTGGGGAGACCAGAGGCTGGAAAGCAGCAGAGGCGGGAGCTGGAGATACCACCACATTTCCTGACAGCCATTCTTTGCTGGGCAAAGCTGTCTTTCTGGCAACAATCGCATACAATATATAAAACCTAATGGTTTTGGGTTTGTTTCTGTGGAAGACCATAGATACAGTTTCTTGTAAAATATAATATATGTTGTACTTAAGGAGATCATTAAAACTAAGGAATTCTTGGCCTTTCTTTCCCAGGGAATTAAAAAGTGTTTAATCTGGTATTACTGGCCAAGTATACCAGGCCAAGATGGGCTAAAAATTATTTAGGTGACTAAAATATACTTACAAAATTCTATCACTTTACATCTACATGTCTATATATTTATTCAAATGTCTGCCACATTGCCATTGAGGCAGCAGTTGGTAAGTTTGAGCTCTGAAGTTGAATTCCCTGGAGAGATTAATTCCAGCAATAATCCAAAGAGGAAAAGGAAACAGCAGTTAACTGTGGCCAGAAAGAAGGAAAGAAAGAAAAAAAAATAGAAGCAAAAAGTAGTGTTTATAAAGTAACAGTGTCCTCTGTGCTTTCAGACTGAGCTGAATATGTCAGAGCACTATAAACTTGCCTGTAGGCTAAACAGTACCTTCCAAGCAGCACAGATAAAGAAGAGTGGTACAGTCCAGAAGGACCCCAGCCCCTCCACAGCCTTCCCGGACCACTCTGCCAAGTCCTCCTCCAGAACCTTTCACCAGAGCGAAAATGTTATTAATGTTTCACCTCTGTCTCAGTTTGCTTCTTCATGAATGCACAGCTGGTTTCTTCACCTGTCCAGACCGACAAATCCAGATTCTCTTCTGCACGTTTTATTCAATTTCTGCCACATGTATGTTAATGAGCCCTGAATGTTATATTAAGGTGTTTTCTTCTTCCAGAAATAATGTGATATTGGTTCTACCCTATTTGACTTTCAGCCAGGCCATAGTCTTCTCAGATTCAAATTTTAAATTATCATTCTGGTGTTAAAGGTTCCTCAGGGACTTGTCAACTCCACAACAGCCTCCAAACAATGGTATCTTTTCTATTTATTTTTACCAAGTGTGCAGATACCAGCATTGAAAAAAAAATTTTTTAAAAAATTAAAAACATGATGACAACAAACTGTGAGCCCAAGGAATGACATTTACAGCAATCATGATGAATTCATCAGGCTCATTGCATTAATTACCATATGAGACATCTTATTTCTTTTGATTGCCACAGTGCCGTGGCAACCTCTGAGCAGGAAATAAAACCAAGAATTTTTATAAATGAGAGCCTAATGCGTTCAACACAATTGAAGATACTTAGAAAGAGGAGCATATGTCACCCTGTATTTCTGAACTTGGGATGTATTTGCACAGTAGATGCTTCAGGTTTTGGACAGGTAAATAAACTCACATTAATTTTCTTGTTGCTGAGGAAGGGCTGTTGCTGGTCTCCATCTCAGTTCATGTAAAGGTAGCTCACACTCTGCTAGAATTAATCAAAGCCACACCTGCAGCAGCATGGAGATGTGCCCTTCCAGGCAAACGCAGAATCCAAGAGGTCCAGGCTCTTCATATTGGAATTTTTATTCTACAACTGCTTTGTAAGATACTTAAAGCTTTGGCTAGAGAAAGTTTCCATTTGCAGTATTCTGGCCCTACAGTCTCAGCAATTTTTATTTTCCTGTTTGTTTTACTGAAGTATTGCTATTACCTGTTTTGCTCGTGACCCTCCATTTCAGTGTGGCTGCTGCATGCAGATTGGTGACACAGGACCACAATACAGCTCACAACTCAGGCCCAGATTAGCAGCAATCTGCAGCCTGACTTCAATTAGCTGGAAGGATGTTTCTTGACCGTCTGGTGTTTAAATGAACTGAAAATCAAAACCCTGTTTTTCTTGGTTCTCTTCCAAATCACACACTACAGTTTGCCTCATTAAAGATTAAAACAGATGTCAGTAAAAGGAGATAAATCTGAATCAAATTTGAGATCCAAATAGTCCTGAATTCATAGTTTGGGCTTTTCCAAAACATAAGAGGAAGTATTGAACAACTCAGATCCATGGGATGAAAGTAAGAGGGGCTGTAGGGGTTCAGGAATACCTCTCCTTCATTTGAGTAGCTCTGTAAACTCTGTCTGTGGGTGGTGAGTTGCAGCTGAGGAGCCCACTGTAAATCAGCAAAGATGCCCCACAAGGTATGGGGAGATATAGTCCTGCAGAAATACCTTTCCACCTTTGCCTTTGAAGAGCTGACCCAGAGTCACCTGGATCCCAGAGCGTGCTTTTGTCTCCCTGCAGTAGACTGTAAAACAGACAGAATACTGCAGCTGTCTTTTGTAGTTTAGTATCTGAATTGGAAAGAAGAGAGAGAAAAGGCCAGGCAGAACACACAGTTTCAATTAAATCATTGCAACTAATCTAATATGTAGTGGTAACAACATCTAGGTGCCTACTCACTGTGTGGAATATAGATATAATAATGAGGGAAACTGTTGGGGTTTTGTTTCTTGGGAACATCATTCTGCTTCACTGTGACCTTCTCAGTTAACTTAACAAGCCAAGTATCTTTATATGAAAACAGCTCCTTAGTTTCCACACTAGAGAATACACTGCCTTATCACTTACTATAATTTTGATTATGAAACAGTTGTTTTCATAAGCCTCACTTTTCTGTTGCTTGCAGCTATGAGTAATCTTTTTTTCAGGCTACCACTTCCTCATGCTTCCCAGTTCTTCAGTAATAACGTTTTTGTGCAGGTGAGGGTTATATTTTAAAGGAGACCTCTTTGATCATGTTCCAATGAAAGCTTTTCAAATTTTTCTCATTGATGTATACGCTGTTAGTTGCAGAGGTTGGACATGCAGTTTGTAAATACATAGGTCAATGCAGATGCCTTGTTTGACCTAACATTTCTTTTCCAGTGTAGCCTTTTCTTCTGGTCACACAGTCTTGTGGTACAGCTTCAAGGGAGCCAGATGCCTTGGGCACAAGGGGTGCTGGTGAAGCCCACAACTGCTGTAGGGTTGTGCCCCTTGATAGCTTTCCCTGAGGTGGAAAGGAATACCTTTGGCCAAGGGGAGTAAACCTTCTTTAAAATAGTCTTGTGCATTATCTGTGGGTATTTATTTCACTTGCAATCTCCAGCTTTTGTTTTTCTTCGAAAGTTGCCAATCCAAAGGGTACATCTCCCCTCAGGTCCCCCCAAATCTTGGTCTCCTGACTCCCTATTGTGCCTACACTCTCCACAGGGGCTGGCTGTTCCCACCACTGCACTGTAACTCCTCAGTGGCACCAGGACCCTTTGGAAAAGACACCAAGATGTAGGCCTGATTTCACTCTGGAACTCAGCAAGTGACGCTGAGCTTGTGAGAGAGTAGGAGGCACATCAAGCTGAGAATGCAGCTGACCAGAAAATGTTTGACATTTTGTTTTAGTACAAATGTTCTCTTATTAAGAACATGCTTCTCTTTTGACTAGTAGTTGAGATTTCTCGCCTTTAACATTAATCACGAGGCAAAGAATTTGCACAATTCATTTTCTTAACCACGTTTTTAAAAATGCAGTTGGAGCCATCTATGCTTTTATCCTGCACCATAGAGGGCTGTGAGGAAGAGATTTCAGGTGTTGCTTAGAGGTGTGTGCTGCTGAGTGCTTTCATATGGTACTTAAAAAGGTGGTGTTTATAAAGTCCCAGCAAAAGACTGAATGTCCCTCCTTCAGATTCTGTGAAAAGATAATTAGATGATATTGTAGATCTCAGGCTATAGCCATCACTGTCTGCGCTGCCTGCAGCCATCTAACACAGCAGTTTTCTCTGACAGTAGCTGATATATCTGATAAATTTGTGGTACCTTGCCTTCCTCTGGGTGCTGTCACCCTCAACCCACATCAGCCAATGTCTGCACAGGGTACCAGGGATGAAATAGGTTTTCCAGCCCCACGAATAAAGGTTGTATAATTGTCTTTTTCTCAAAAATCCAATTTGCACAATCCTAAATTCTCTCATTGTCTACCCTGATGCCCACCCCATCCTGAACACTCAGGCTTGCTGACAGGGGACAAGAAATTTCACTTCTGAATCATAGCATTTTGTTAAAATACATTAAAAGTTGCTATTCTGATAGTTGTATTAAAATGCTATATAGTACTTGAGCTCTGTCTGTATTTGGCTTCTGCTTCAATGCAGAAGCTGTCCTTTCCCAAAGAATCAGAAGCAAACTTGACGTGAGAGGAAGGTAAGGAAGGTAGGTGCAGTGGTTTTGCAAACTAGCGAGCCACTTGTAGGAGCTTATTAGTGTTTTGATTGAAAGGACGCAGTGCTTGGAGTTCAAAAGATAAACATAAGTTAAAAAAGAAGGTAAAGGAACTTTGCATAACAGAAAAGCTCATTGGGGCTTATGGACTTATGGATGTCAAATGCTCTCTAACCCAATCCTCCTTGATGAAGGGGAGTCTTCCTTCCGACACTTCTTTACCCTGGTCTCCTGGGTCAGATATTCCCAAGGGCTGGTCTTGTCAGTGAAGATCAGTGCAAAGAGGGCATTCAATAACTCTGCCTTCACTGCATCCTCTGTTGTCAGGGTCCCCCCTCCACGTAACAGGCCCACATTATCCTTACTTTTCCTTTTGTTATTGATGTATTTGAAGAAGACTTTCTTGTTGTCCTCAACGTCTTTGTTTGGCTAGTTTTAATTCCAAATGGGCCTTGGCCTTCCTTGTCTCATTTCTGCTTACTCTGACAGCCTCTCTATATGCATTCCAAGTGGCCTGACTCTGCTTCCATCTCCTGTGTATTTCCTGCTTACACTTCAGTAAAGACAGGAATTCTTTATTCATGCACAAAGGTGTCTTGCTCCCTTTTTTCAATTACTTCCTCATCTGGATGCATCTTTCTTGAGCCTGGAGGAAGTGATCTGTGAATATCAACCATCTCTCTTGCACCCCTCTTCCCTACGGGGCCTATCCCCATGGGACACTTCCAAGGAGATCCCTGAAGACGCTAAAAGAAGCTCTCCTGAAGCCCATGGTTGTCATCTTACTTGTTGCTTGCTCCCTCCTCACCTGATACTGAACTCTGCAATCTCATTGTCACTACAGCCAAGGCTGCACCCAACATTCACATCTCCAATGAAGCCTTCCCTGTTAGTACAGTAACGGCACGCCATTCCTTGTAGGATCCTCCACTACCTGTGCAGGACGTTGCTTTCCAGGAACCTCCTGGATGGTTTGTGCTTCATTGAGGACCAGTTGCAGCTAGATGGATTTACAAGCTATGTCATTAAAACAAGTAATTTAAATTACTTTTAAAGGAAATACTTAATAGTCTGTAAGGCTTTTGAAACTCTCTGCTACTTATGAAAGACCCTATATTTCCCTTTATGCGTTTCTGTATCCTTGAGCTGCACTTGTCCAGATTTTCCCGTGAGAATCTGCCTCATGACTCTGGACTGTAGCACCCAGAAGAACATCAACAGAGGCCTCAAATTCTCTTGTGAGAAAAAAACCCCTCTGTTATCAGATCTGAAAATCATAAGCATTTTCAAAATCATGAGTATTAAAACACTTATACAAAATCACCTTGAAACACAGATGGTATTTCCCTTTTTTAATTCAGCTACCATTTTCCTCATTGCAAAATGAATGCAATTTTAACCTACACTATTTTATTTAATTTTAAGAATACAACATCCATTAGAAAGCACATTATAAAGTATGTTTTGCCAGAAACATCCCCAATATTACAGCAAATAATCCTGTTACATCCTTCTATGATTTATAGTGCTTTTTTTCCCCCTTGTCTTTAACTTTAAATATTTTCCAGTAAAAGATGGGAGATGAAGTAAGAAGCTCCACAAAATTTATGCACCTGGATAAAGAAGACACCTTTCATATTTTCTGGTTTGACTTCTTTATGGTTTTTTTATTTCTGAAATTGTTTTCAATTTGGCTCAAGTTCCTTGAAGAGCATGAAAGTAGCACTGCAAAAAAAACCAGTATTCTGAATAGAAAATACAAGAGTGAAGATTGCCTGAATTGAGAGGGAAAAAAGACTGTAGGAACAGTGGATTATAGGTGTCAGTTCTGTGATCTTTCTAATTCTAGTTTCACTCACTGAATAGTTTTAGTCAAGTTAAACAATCCTCTTTCATTCCCTGATTCAGGATCTGTGAAGACACCAGTCTTTTCCTGCTTTGCAGGGCTTTTGAAACAGACTATCACAGAAGTACAAAGCCAAATTAGTAAAAGTATAATATGAGGCAGCGAGTGTTTTACTATTAGGGAAAACGCTGTTGCATAGCATTTGAACTGGGACTGCGTTGTAGGTATTTTCGCTTTTACATCTGTCAGTGGAAACTGCAGAGGACAGCATATGTACATAGTATTAAAAATGTGATGGAGATCTTACCTCTTCATTCAGTATGAAGAAAAATGTAATAGAAGAAACAACAGTGAAGGGAAATTTTCTAATTAAAATATTTCATGTATTCAGCATTTCTTGTTGTAAATACATAAAGACAGGTTTATTAAGCAAAAATTCGTTGCAACTGCATAAGCCTTCTCCACTTTAAGACCAGCACTGTAAGGGAGGGTACAACCTGCATACTCTGACAATTAACTTTAATTCTTTATCTTTGCCAAACACAAATGTTTAAATTACTGTTAGTCTGAAAAAGATGTAATTTCCCTGATAAGTCAGGAGAAGCTAAAAGCCTTTATTGGGATTAGAGTTCACCAACTTTTTCTCTGAGGCGCAGCTTAGTAAAAATTAGTCTTGGAGGACATACCTCCTTGGCTTTGCAGACACGTACACAGACTGCTTCTCCCAGTCCCCAGTACAGGCTTCCCCCTCTCTGGTCAAGCAAATGGAGAAATAATGTTATTCTATTTTTAGCTTCCTTTAATGAGATTTATTGGGTAGACAGGAGTTCAACATCCCACAGCATTGAAGCTGCAGCTCTGCTGGTGCTGTGCTAGACCCCCTCAAGGCCTATAGATGTCACACTGAAAGCTGCTGAATTGCCCCAGGGAGGAGCTGGATGGTGTCAGAGTGGTAGCTCCAGTGAGATACTTACACATTTCTGTGACAGCTATGCATTTAGGTGACAGCTAAAAGACTTAGTTAGCTCCTGTATTTTGCTAAATTCACCACTTGTAGCTGTCTCCTGTACTCAAAAGCTTGTTCCACACCTCCCTTGATGCTGAGGCTTTTGTCATTACATGGTGCTAAATGCAATGAATCTCTGGAAAAACCTGTATGAAGGATCCTGCAGAGCCTGCTGGCTTTTGCCAGCTGAGGGCTCTCCACTGGGGAGTGACCACATACTCCCCAGGAGAGCTGGAGACCTGGAGCGGCAGTGCCAGCAGCAAGCTCTCCTCCTAATTAATTGTAGCTATACTGCAATCTGTTAAGGAGCTGTGTGATGGCAACTGAACAATGGTAACTGGCACTCGCTGATGCCAGATCATAAAAAGCTAAATTACGTGTTTGGTCGATCTAGTATTGGGTGGAGAAAGGGAAAAATACCATATGTTGGTTTTAATCTTTTTAGGT
The DNA here is from genome assembly GCA_013397815.1 of Aleadryas rufinucha. Classification (NCBI taxonomy): domain Eukaryota; kingdom Metazoa; phylum Chordata; class Aves; order Passeriformes; genus Aleadryas; species Aleadryas rufinucha. The sequence continues at coordinate 312,881 of VZTH01005365.1, forward strand.
TTTTTTAATGTTCCTCTTAGGAATACTTTCCTTTGCAGAATTTCTTTGTAATAAATTATTTCCCTTTCAGCCTGGTACACTATGCAGTACCATATTAGATACTGTTTTCTTTCTCAAAATATTGTTGTTTAGTAAGTTTCAGAATTCAGAAAAAAAAGTCAAGCAAATTATGTATACATGATATCTAGGAGACTTCCAGAAGGAACTCAGTCTTTCTTTAAAAAAAATTTTAAGAAAGAGAGTTGAATTAAAGCCTTGAGGTGTTCTAAATCTGCCTGGGAAAGGACCATGAAGAGAGGCTGTTTGCCTGATAAAAATTTTCTCTAGAAAAGATTCAGTGCTGAGATTTTGAAGTGTGGGTGCACAAGAGGAACCTGAATGATTACATGGGCAAAGATATAGATATTGGGGTTCCTTGTGAGTTACCTCTACATAGTATTAAAAGGAAAAATTGGCCATTATAAACAAATATGGTAGCCAGTGGATAGTAATAACAAGATCTTGCTCACTTTTAGTTTTATTGGATTAGGGGAGCATGGTGGGGACACCACTGCAGGAAGCTGCACAGATGGTAATTATTATGTATCCTTTTTATCTGGAGATAAGAAACAGTTCCTGCTTATTTCTCAAGTTAATGCACATGAAAGAGAGAAGACATAACCAAAATCTTGCAGATATTAAAGTGGAAAAAAAAATGCTGAGCAGACACCTTTTTTGCAAACACTGCACTCTGGAAAAGCAATAAAACGACCAACATGGGCATATATCACTACTGTAGAGGTTTCCTTCTTAGCAAGGGCAAGTTTATCTATAAATTGCAGTGAGAAGAATATTGCTGCTGAATCAGAACCACAGAAAAAGAGAAAACACACATGAAAGAAAAGAATAAATGGTTTGAATATCAACATTTGATTTCTCAGGAAGAAACTCTTGACCAGAAGGCCCCCCCTCATTAAAATCTCCAGATTTCAGGCACCAAGAGGGGTCCTTTTGTTTCTTTGCTGAGGCTCTTTAGTGAGCAGGGCGCTGAGAGTGCTGCACGGCCTCCAAAGCAAAGGGTGTCAGGCCCTTGTGAGTAACGCTGTCGAGCTGTGGAGATTTGCAAGAACCTCCATAGTCCACTTCTGTTTTGCTGCCAGGGCAAGAGGGGACACTGCCTGTGAGATCATTCTTCTCTGCACCCTCCGTTCTACCAGACCACAGGTTGGAAAATCTCTGTCAAAACTCTCTTGAAGTTCTATTTGGAGTTTTCTTTTCACAAGACAGCACTTGCTTTGGATGGAAAATTTATAATTTTTTCTCTTCCCTCTAAAGACTAAATGGCAAAAGCCAAAACGTTTTGGCCAGATGTGTGGAAAAAATTCATTTGGCACTGTTGCCAGTGGTTTGTGGGAGTCACTCCTTGGCTGTGTCATGCCTTTGCTGTCCTCACCAAGCTGCTGGATGACAGTATCTCCTGAAATGCACTGTGGCAAGGGTTCTGCTTTGGCATCTCTGTAAAGGAGAGTGCATGGGGGAAGAACCTGGCTCCAGGAACAAACAGTCGAGAGCCCCTCTGCAGCAACACATTTGAGCCATATGACCAAATACCAAAGTTTCAGGTCTCCAGACTTTTGTTTAAACAGATAAAAAGAGTACTTAGGAGGGGGAAAAAAAAGCACCTTTCCAAGCAGCTCTGGTTAAAATTTTTTTTACCTTTTTTGAGGGGAGGACAGTGAAAGAATCATCTTATCTCCATCAGCTCATAGCAATGCTCTTGCTCAGATGCCCTTAAGCTCATTCTCTCCTATCTCCTATGTTTGTCTTTGCTATAGACTTCCAAAGGCAGCAGCAAGGTAGCAGATTTGATTTTTCACATGCTGAGATGAAGACTATTCATTTCCTATTCCCTAGCAACTGCTTATATAAACAACTACCAGCTGAGCAGTAAAACTGGGCTTGAGGACTAAAAGCAAATTGGCATTATAAATAAATAGGTTTTGGACCTGAAGTAGTTTAAGAGAAGCAAAAGAAGAGTTAAATCCAAATTGAAATAATTGTTTTTTCCTTTCATGAAATGCACATATTTAGTGGAGGGAAGCACTAAGTCCAGCTATCATTTCCTAGCAGCATTCACCAATTTTCACAATTTTATCTGCAAAATTAATCAAGTTTAGTTATTTCACAAGTGCAGAAATACTGCATATTTTGACTCATGTTAATTTGGTTATAGTTTCTCCATGTGTTTGTTCTCCCAGTTTCCACATTTGCTTCTCAACTCACCTTTCTTGGCCATGATGCTGCGGCATCACCAATGCCAACCTCGCAAGCACATCCACACATCTGGCTCAGAGATCTTTGAGGAAATTGCCTTTTCTCCTCCTCATGTCATGCCTGAAGGGCTTCCCAGCTTGCGGGTGTGTGGAGATCACAACTATGGGTTTGTAAGATTCTGTAATACATAAGGACATGGAGACTTTACCCTCTGAATTTCCCTGCTTTATTACAGATCATAAAATCACAGAATCATTAAGGCTGGAAAAAACTTGTCCGAGATCATGAAGTCCACCCTTTAACCAAATACCGCAATGTCAAACTAAACAATATCTCAGAGTGTCATATCTACTTGTTTTTTTAACACTCCCAGGTATGATGACTTCACTACCTCCCTGGGCAGCCTGTTCCAAATTTACCACATATTACCACAAAAATCAGCATTAGCAAATAGGCATATGCTTAATAAAGGGAATATGTGTCTCCCAAGTTATGGAAAAATTTCTCTCAGCGATTACTAGTATGTCAGCATCAATAAGACTAGCAATCAATAGTATAGCATCTATCAATAGTATAGCAACAATCAACTAGAGGGACCATCAATATTTTAGCAGTAGCCAAGTAGGTATGCACTGTTACAGGTTACTAGAAAGCCTTTATTAGTAAAGCAACTTATCAATATAACAGCAGATACTGTAGATTACTTAAATGAACATATAATATCAGTATTAAGCAGATTAGAAGTGGACAAACGGTCCAAAAGTGGGAGGACAAATCATATGGACCCCAGAAGGGGGCCCAAAGGGGACCAACAATGTAACAGAGAGTCCAACTTCAGAAATGGAAATGGGGGTCAGTCAGACATGCCAGTGGCAGTCCAAGATTTCATAGAAAGTTCATATGGAGAATTCAGCCTGTTTAGGGAATGAAAAGTGTGTGCAGCACAGGAAGTTGTCAGAGAGAAAACAGCTCCATTTTGGATAAAAAATATAAGTCATTTTTATATCACAGAGACATAAGAGTACTTAGGGCACCACCACTCTGAGCAGCCAATAGATGTCAATTGATGGTTTTCAGGGCAGACAATAGATGATAATGTTTTCTGTTCTTTTAGACCAATTTTTTTTTTCAAACTGTTATCATCTTCTTGCTGATAGAAACAGCCAGTGTCACCTACTAATTCATACTTTCTCGGGATGTTTTCCCATTTTTCCAGACTATTTTTCACCTTGTTATTCAGATAATAAATTGCTCTTACAGTTTCTTGTTTTGGAAGTTATTGATGGTAGGTTAAACTCTGGAGGTTTCCAATTTCTAGGTACTCAAGTGTACTTCAAAGATGCCAGATGACCACTTCTCGAGGATGCTTCTGGTTTGCAGGAATGGTTCCTGGGTTCAAAGTTCCCAGGCTGGCAGGCATTTCCTCTGAGAGTATTTTTCCAGTAGATACTGTCTTCTGTAAAGTAATTTTCCCCTTCTAATCCGGCCACCTTTATGACTGCTCCTACCACATCACCAATTGTAGGAGACGGGCTTCAGGAATCAAGAGACGACTCAAATATGAGTTAGCAACTTGTTCTGTTTATTATTTATTATAGTATCCTTTTTATACTTTTTCTATTATCATAATACGATGTTCACGCATTGTCTGATTGGTTAATTGCTTTGTTCACGCGTCCTAGGTTAATAGCTGATTGGTTTGATGGTTTTGCTCACACGCTGCTTTCTATTCTTTGATTGGCTTTTAAAGCGCATGCCTACTATTACCTCTTTTCTGCAACTTCTGCAGCTTCTGTGTTGTAGTCAGCTAAGTCAGCATGATAACACACATTGTATTAAGTTAGTATTAGTATATTTGTATTTAATTCTCCAAGGATATGTAGTTCAAGGGACTACTGTTCTTTCAAGGGACTATTGTTCTTCTGTGACTCAAGGGACTATTGTTCTTCTATATCTACTTCCCCAAGGATATGTGGCTCAAGGGACTATTGTTCTTCTATAGGACTATTGTTCTTCTGTGTTGTTAGTTCTAAACACCAGTCTTGGTTGTGCAGACCCTCTTGGGATTCCAAAAGCGAATGCCCTCAAGAGGCAAACCATTCCTCTACAACCAATCAGCGTCACTGTTTGGTGACCACCATGTTAAGGCTGCAAGTTGCTAGACTTGCCTATGAAAGGAAAAATAGTTATTTTGACAATTGGCTTGTCTACTAGTGTGAATGGATGTTATTTCAATTTTGGTTTGATGTAAGCAAAAAAAAAAAAACTAAGCAGGAGCTAGCTTGGAGTAGAGAAAAATGCTATGAAGATTTCTACGACAGTCTAAATGCTAAATGCTGTCTGTGCACGAGTTACAAAAACAGGTGAGCTGAGATTTGTTTTTTGGTTGGGGCTTTTTCCTCCATCAGAAAAATTGTGAAAAATTTTTGCTCTATATTCTAGCCAAAGAAGTGTATAGGAAGAAAATTACAGAAAATGTTTTTTGCCTACATTTTCCAGTTATGCTTTTTCAAAAAGAAGTTTCTTTTTCTTTAATCTGACATTCTGTGGTTAAAAAAAACAACAACAACAACAACAAAACCCTATCAGTAGAAGCCCTAGCCTAAACTCTTTTGCATGATGTAAAAATGGAGAGTAAGACTCCCAGCTCACGCCTGTTTCAGTTCTCTAAAGGGAAGGAGGTGGGACTGTGTTGCTCTTCACTTTGCCACTGCAGAAGATCGGGACACAAGCAGATATGGGGCTAATTTTGAAGGTATATCGATCTCATTTCTACCCAAAAGTGACCAAAATGTGGGATCTGGAAAGTTAGGTTAAAAAAAAAAATCATTGTCTTAAAAAGTGCCACATTTCACTTCTACTAAGCAGATTGTTAGATGACAACTGAGCAACATTTGATGACAAATCAACAACATGGAGGCAGGAAGGCCAAGGCTGTGCAATGGTCAGCCAAATCTCTCTCATGCTGTGTCAAATATCTGAGAAAAAGTACTGCAGCATAAAGAAATAATAAATCTACTTCTCTTTCTCATTCAGAGAATATTGTCAGTGCTTGACTTCTGATGGTTGTCAGCTGGATAATGCTGCTGAATAGTTGAATTTACAACTTTGGAAAAAAAATCAAATTTATTTAGGAACAGCAGGATTCCTTTTCAGAAAGCAAACAAACCAACACTTATAAGAAGCAGCAGGATATGATGCCAGTCAGAGTCATAGTAACCTGCATCAGACTGTTACCAAGAACAAGCAGGTATCATGCAGGCAGCTTGCCTTCCTGCAGTTCCATTGGCACAGGAGAGGTTTACTCTGTGTGCACTTTTGAACTCTTCAGCAATTACCTTAAATGTGAATTAGAGAACTGGGTTATTCTCTTTTTTGCTGTGGCTAGGACTCAGATCAAGTGTTCCCTGAGTAAATTCCTCCATACCTTTATGGGTATGTGTTTCAGATCTCGATTTGGACTGATGAAGCTTGCTGATTTGCAGTAAGTGGCCAACAGTGTCTTTAGGTAGATATCTATCCAAATAAAGTCAGTATGATGGATATTAAATAATAGGAACAGCACCTGAATTTTAGGTAAAAGATAGGCAGTGATTGCAAGTGGAGTACAGCCTGCTGTCTGAAGGAGTTGTCTGAATATACTGTGAACTCAAATGTCATATTTCTCTTACACATCAAGCATTGTACCCCTTTGGGGGTACAGAAATGTCCACTTCCAATCTGTAAAAATATAAGGTGCATGAGCCACATCCCATTTCAGTGCTAGGAATCATACTAATGAGAATGTATCTGATTTTCAGGCATGAGAGGTTAAAAAACAATTTCGTGAAATAGGTCTGTCAATGTACCTATGGCGTGAAGAACTAGATTAGGAAACAGGTTATATAAACCATCAAAATTTTATTAGAGCATTTGCCTTTTTCCATGATAGTATGTCATACTGGGAACATGGGCCACCAAGGAAATAAAATTCTAAATATATTTACAGAGTGATGATGATGACAAAGACAGTGCCGTGCTGATAAAATCTCAGAGGTAAGCACAAGAAAAGATGCTTTCTGGTCACAGCATAGAGGCATCCACACAACTGAGACCCAAGCCAAGTGTAAATGAAATATTTATCACTGCACATAGATAAGTTTTAAAGTGAATTGTGTACGAAGCATTTATGTACCAAGCGTTTCCAAAAATGTCAAGGATGAGCACAGGGCAACTGAAAGGAGTGGGGATCTCTAAGCAATGCTGGCATTAGTAAGATCCTTCTGTAGCTCTGAAATACAAACTTATATAGAGAAATGAGATATGGAATACCTCCATAATTTTCTGGTTCATTTAATACAGTGTATTTTTCATTAAGTGAACATGAAGCATGCGTGGCAGAAGCCAATGGCCAATTTAACTGTAAAAGGGTGAACCCTGGGACCTTCTGTCCCTCTGATCGCCACCATCCCATTTGGTGCCTGACAGATCCCACGGTGCTGACTGAAGGACTGCTCCTGCTTAGAGCACTCCTGAGACAAAGCTTACCCCAGTGTAGCCTCCCCTGGGAGGGCTACCTGGAAACGCCTGCTCAGTACCAGGAAGAATGCCAGAAGGCTTATAGAGGTGGCTTTGCTCCTCTAGGTAACGTGCAGGTGAGGGCACTGTGCTCTTTTCCATGCCTGCATTCAGTGTTACAGCGAGCCACACTGTCACATCAGTAAGTCTAACAGGCTGTTTCACAGGTGGGTCTCTACAGCATCCCTGCTACCTTTGCACTCATTGCCAGAGGGCAGAAAGACTGCCAGAGGAAGAATAAATATTTAGGAAAACATAGATGGGGCAGATATAGGGTGCAGCAGGACAGAGAATGAAGCAGAATGTGAAAAAGAAAAATTGGGGAAAGTTACAGTTTTTAATTGATTTATACTTTGTCAGTAGAGCTACTTTGAGGCTTATGCTGTGCATACCCTTAAAAAAACCCCACATACAGAATATAACAATATTTATAGGCAGTGGCTGGCTAAAACTTTTTCATAGAAAGTAGAGTGGTAGACAAGGCAGAAGAACATGGGTTTTTTTCCCGAGGTTGCTCTGCCCAGAAGATAAAAGCTGTAGATTCTAAGGAGGGAGAAAACCCACTGAAAATAGAAATCAGGACCTGAAAACTGTACTTTCACACTGTACTGCAGTAGATGGTTTTTAGTCATCAGAGAAACAATATATATGAGCCCCCACACAGCAAAGTCAGCTTGTGGGGCTGATGCTTTCTAAGCTAGAAGATCTGGGAAAACAAACAAACAAACAAACCAACCAACCAAAACCCCCAAAACCACCAACAACAAAACCCACCCTAAAACAACTGACAGATTGGGAACAGCAGAAATTTAGCAAATAGTTTCAAAGGAGCTTCAGAAGGTGCTGTTATGAGTGATACAGATAAGGCCAGGATATGCTCACCCTTATTCCTCCTGATTAGAGGCATATCCAAAGTGGATCTTTGTCATCCCAGGAGCTGGTGTGCTATGGAGCCTTTCTTCTGCCAAAGAAGTCCCTTTTTAGAGGAAATGGAAACACTTGTGCCTCTGGCTGGCCAGGGAGCTAATCAGCAGGTCGTGACCCAGGGATGCCCAACCATCAGTCCCTGCTCTGGTCAGCAGTAAATGTTTTATACAAATTGGAAGCAGGTTGACCTGTTGATACTGAAATGAACTTCCTTTAGGGGATTGTCCTACATACATTCTGTTCTGGAGGAAGTGATAGGAGGGATTTGAAATGTGCTTCTCAAATCCAAATGGAAGTCTTACCAGATGGTAAGAGTATTTTTTTCCTATTCTTTGTATTTCCTCCATCATTTTGACCAAACATACTCAACTCAGATTTGGAAATTGGACTGATTCTAATTTACCCAAATTTTCAGGCAATGAGATATTTCATAAGTATTATGAAGAGATTTCATGGAAAGAGGAGAGAAGGCTAGATAAAATAATTTAAAGCAAACCAGAAATCCAGAGTATTTATGAATTTTATCTTCATCCAGGTTTGTTCTCCATCCTTCTTGCAGCAGATCTTTCTGTGGTTCGCAGAATGACCAATGACCTGAACTACATCTGAGATTTAGATAATCCACACAAGGTCTCCAGGTTTTTGGACACTGTACCCCAGAATTGTGCTGCTCTGCTCCATTCCCAGGCCTCTACCTGCCTGGGAAGTCAGGCATTTCCCAACTGAGTTCATTTGATTTGCACTCTCACAGAGTATTGTCTTCTGAATCTGGAGGAAAGAATGATAAATCCTTGTACAACTGCTGCACAATGAAAACGTTTGATTTTGAGGCAGGTATCACTTTTAATGTGTTGCGCCTCTAACAAGCCTACAGAGAAGCAGTCAGTAGTGGCATTTTCTCTTCTTCTTTCTTTACTGAATTTCTCCTGCATTTCCAGTCTCCAAGAACTAATGAAAAGAACATACAAGAATGTCTAATGAAGTGCTAACAAATTCGTTTTTCTGATGTTTTTCAAGGTCTTATGTGATAAACATAAACCACAGGTCTCACTTGAGTAATTTACCAGACGTTGGGTACAGCAAGAATTTCCAGGCTGCTGGGATCGGACTGCCCACCATGAGAGTCCACTGAGAAGCACAGCATGTTCCCCTTAGCCCAACGTGGTCATTGCACCATTACATTCTGGTTGCCATGTGCCCCTGTGAAAGGAGAGTTGGATAGAAACTTCTGTGATGTAATCCTCATTGGATTTTGGTGGTTTATATAAAGCAGAATAAGATTCTGTGATATGCTGACCCTTTTGGCAAAACAACATATGACCTGGTTATCTTTTTCAGTTGGCAGCTCAAGGTCTGGCTATAGTGGGGAGAAATGGTGATCCATAGTGGGACTGGACACTTAGGGTCTGGGGTAGTACTGTGCCTATTTCTGCCTGAATTTTGTTTCAGTTTTGCAGGTGTAAGAAAACTGGTGCCTGTTTGGCTGCCTTGCAGAGGACTGTTCAGGGTTGGGTGGCAAGGCTGAAAGGCACTTTTCATTCCCCTGTAAGTGTCATTTTGTGAGAGAAGCCACATTCCATTTCCAGCTCCTAGTGTACCCAAAACCCAGAAGAAGGCAAAAATGATGCTGGGGAACTTGGCTAAAATGATTTTTATGAAAGTACCTGCAATATTAGGAACTTCTGCAACTGTTTTAAGAAATCTGAAAGGTTTTGTTGTAATACTGCAGACTCACATAGAACTTAAGAAGGAAAATCCTTCTTAAAGTCTCCTGCTGCCATAGCCCTGCAGCTATGGATCTGTTACGGATCCTGAGCTGCTTCAGCTGATTGTGGCCATGAGCTTGTGGGCCAGTAGCTGCCCTGCTGCTGTCCTCTGTCCTCCATCTTACCACTTGATTGCAACTTAAAATAATGCCTTAAAATTACCCTAAAAATAAACCTTAAAATATCCTTATATAAAAACATTAAAATTAAAACTGTTAAATAATAACCTTAAAATAACCTTAAAATACATGTTACCCTTAAAATAAGCCTTCCTTCCCTTTTATTTTACCTTTATTTTATGTAACTGTTAAAGAAATGATGATGTTTTTCCTTTTGCCATTAGGGAAACCTGCAGTTTTTCTTTCTTTCCATAACTAAAATTGTTTTGAAACCTCTCTCACTTCTCTTCCAGCTTTCTCTTACCATTAACATAATGTGTATCTTTCCATTTTAACTGCCATTTTATTCTGACAAGTGACTGGGAAATTGCTTTTATCTGTAATGTGCTCCCTGTAAGAGTTGAGCTGAGCTTTATTTTAGTGACAAAAACAAGCTCCTCCTGCTAAAGCTGCCAGATTAATACGGCTAAGAAAAAAACCAAAGTAGTCTATTTCTTCATTGGTATCTTGAAAAGAAATCTATTTGTGTAAAACCTTTCCATCTTGTTCAGACTTATGCAATTCCAGAGCCTGTTCATGTAAATAAGAAACCACACAGGTCCTAGTTTTCAGTTGTCTACAGCTCTGAGAGCTGTCAACAGATCTGAATGGACTAAATTTTGTCATCTTGTTGCTTATGAGCTTACAGAATAAAACCATTTTTCAGATCACAGATTGAATCTAGAATCAATTTAATGACTGGAGGTGTGAAAGAGCAAGCTGCTTATTTGTGTGCTGGTCAGGTTCAGTTCCAAAGTATTGAAACTTCCAGTGTCATTTTGGTAATAATTTTTCGTTAAGACACCAACATTTTTTTAAATCTTGCAAGTTAAATTCCACAGCTTTATATTAAGTTAGGTCAAGCCTTCACTTTTCCAATATGATGTAGAAAAAGAGCCCTGAAGCCTCATATGGCATTACTGAAGGCAGGGGTGCTGCAGGGTGGTGGAGTCATAGAGCTCCTGTGTGCACCACATGTGTCTTACCTGCTGCCCTCTGGAAAGGAAGCCCCTGCTGAGGTAACGACAAACCTCATTGAAAAGAGAATGCCAAGGGATAAAATTGGGCGCCATCTTCCTCTTATACAACTGACTCTCTAAGTGGGTTTTAGAAGATTTCCTGATACTGTTATCTTGACCCATTTGGGCTTTTTTTTTTATGTAGGGTATATGTCACATTATCATGAAGTGAATACCATAAATTATTCCATTTTAATTTGCTAAACATAATGTAAAGTGTGTTTTCGCTGTATGTTTTAGTTTTGAAATCTCTTTTAACAAGTGAGTAATAGACAGTACTATATGTTTTCATTTCATAGAATCATTCACTCCTGATTCAAGTCATTAAGAGTTCTGGTTAGTGTGTCAATGCTATTATTTTCTTGCTTCATGTCTCTTTGTAGCAAGGGTCCAATTTTTAGACTTAATTTCCCTTCTCAGTTTTTGCCACAAAGGGTGATGTTCCACATTGTGTTTTAAGTGATGTGACAGAAGACTGAATCATTGGAAAAGGCACTCAGAAGGACCTCAGAAGATCAGTCACCCCTACTTTGAGGAAGGATCAGTTGCATTCCTGACATGATTCACAGATACTTGCCAAAATAACTGTTTTGAAAGTGTCTAGTAGTGGAGTTCCCAGGGCTTGTCTGGTAATGAAACCAGTGCTTCGCTATATTTCAGAGTTTCTTATCAGGGTTTTACTCTTATATCCAGTCTGAATTCCCTTTCTAGAATCAAGCCCACTTATTCTTGCCTTGTCTGCTCTATCATACAGAGAAAATTCTTTTTTCCTCTTTCTCTGAAACATTTTTTTTCAATATGCTTGAATACCATCTTGTTCCCTCAGTGTCTTTCTCTGTACACTGAACATCTCCTCTTCAGACTTTATCAGAAATCATGTTTTCTGGTCCTTTGATCATTCTTACTACTTCCCTCTGCAATCTCTGTCCTTGCTTACTGGCTTTCCTGAAGCAGAGTGCTCTGAGCTATATTTGAAATAGAGCTGAGCTAGCACGGTATGGTTTTAAATTGTTTTAGAGAGACAGCAGTACAAAAAGAAACCTAGTTATATCTCTTTTTTTTTTAAATTAAAAAAAGGAAGGAATAAGAGGATATGTTTCTGTTACAAGCCAAGCTAACAAGGAACCAAAACAAATGGTTACATTTCCCAGTTAATTCAATATTCACCCACCCACCCACAAAAAAGCATCCATCTACAATGCAAACGCATTGAAATAATATTTCTAGGTTATGAGACAAGTAGTATAAACTTGGCTGAAAAAAAAATCTGCACTAAGGAGTTTTTGTGATATGAGGTAAAGTGTGTGATATGAGTGATAAAGTGTGTAAGCAATTTCAGAAAAAAACAAATCCCCTAAAAGGTGAATGAAGCCTGTACTGCATTGAAGGGGCAGAGGGTTCTTCTTCAGTGAGAAAGAAATTGCATTTCTGTTGTTAAATACTAATGAAATGGAACTATTTATTGTCACAGCGGATGAAGGTGGTAGGGTGCCACGACCTTCCCAAAAGCGCCTCCTGGGAAGCTGCTTCGGTTGAGCCACAGCACACACACACAGCATGCACGCACACGAAGTAATCCACAGGGACGCTGACAATAAAAGTGTCCAGGAAGGGTGTTCATATAGGGTTCCAAGGGAGGGTTTTTTGCAGCCACACGCTCAGAGGGTCCACGGACGAATGGAATGGGGGAGGGTCCAGAGTTTTATACGGGGAGGATAGGGGCGGAGAGAGCATCAGGGCCAATGATCTGAGGGCACAGGGGCAGAGCACAGGCGGGGCCAGGGTACAGGAGCCAATGGGAAAACACGGAGGGAGTGGCAAGGGAACAAGAGCCAATGGGAGAGCGGGAAAGAGAGAACTTTCTGGAATAGGGACACATAGGGTAGAAAGGGGCAGGGAGGCCAACGGGCCAATCAGGGAAACAGAACTGGGGTATATTAGCATAATTAAACAAAGCACCCTGGGAGAGGTTTCTTTGGTTTCTCTGACTGGGAGGTGACAAGCTTAGAGCTCTTTTTCCAGGGGATCTTCAAGTCCCCTTGATCTGTAGGCACACCGGCCTCCACAATTTATAACAAGACAGTTGCTGTAACAGTTAAGTGACCAAAATGACCAAAATTTTAAAGAAAGACCTAGGTCATTCTAAGTGGCAGCACAACTAGCAGGAGAAAAGTTCAAAGAATGTGCTAATTCATAAGCGCATATATATATATATGTATACACACATATACAGCCGTGAAGATAGTCAGGAGGCTAGCACCTCTCCTATGAAGACCGACTGAGAGAATTGGTGTTGTTTAGAATGGAGAAGAGAAGGATCCAGGGAGACCTAAGAGCAGCCTCTCAGTTCCTAAAGGAAGCACACAAGAGAACTGGAGAGGGACTTTTATAAAGGCATTTAGTGATAGGACAAGGAGGAATGGCTTCAAACTTAAAAAGGGTAGGTGCGGATTAGATACTGAGAGGAGATTCTTTGCTGTGGGGGTGGTGAGGCACTGGCACAGGTTGTCTGGAGGGGTTGTGGATGCTCCATCCCTGGAAGTGTTCAGGGCTGGGCTATAAAGGATTTTGGGCAACCTGATCTAGTGGGAGGTGCCCCTGCCCATGGCAGGGAGGTTGGTATTTCATGATCTTTAAGGACATTTCCAAACCAAAGCATTCTATGATTCTTTGATTCTGTGTCATGCCTACTGTCATTTGTACAGAAGGGAAATAGGGACATATTTATATAGGTTGGGGTGATTATTGTTTAGATTCACAACTACTTGATTTCATCAAGATGAAATGTGTATCGTCAGGGCCAGGGTGGCTCATTTAGCCTGGACAGCACATGAGGTTGCCTCTGCTGGGATTTCTTGGTGAGAATCCATCTGCCAGAGGTCAGTGGGAAGCCAGATTGGGGTGCCAGACTCCCTGCTGCTCTTCCTGGCTCCACCCTGGAGACCCGCATGCAATATCTCTTGCCTGTTTTTTTGTTATATGGAATAAGAAGAATATACTTTGAGTCTGTGTCATGCTTGGATTGTGCAGATGACAAACCCTTTCTCCAGCAGGGTATTTCTTGTTCTAAAACTATTTCTTACAGGATCTACCAGGCGCACCATTGGGGTTGGATGCCTTTCCAACATGAAGATTACATATGGTTTTGTTCTGAAGCTACAGTAAAAGTGTACCCTAAGTAATTTATTCCACACCCCGCCCCTCAAACTCTAAAATGTCCCATGAAGGGACGGTAAAGCCCTCAAAAGTTGCAGTTGAATCTGTGGCCCTGCAGGGATTCCTCTCCTTCATCACCATTCAGGTTACTGAGGCTCAGGAGGGTTTCTTGTATTTGTTCCCTCTCCTCCTTGACTTATCCTTCCCTTTGAATTATCCTACTGGACTCCAGTTATCCTAAAAGCCTCTTTGGCCTTTGGTATCTCAAAGACAAATTCAGGCAATTAGTTGCGGTCTCACTGAGCTAAGTGCTGATGCAAACCAGGTGTCATCCATGAAGAAAGCAAGAGCAGTGCTAAAAATAAAAATGCTTAAGCCTGAAACTGATATTAAATGAATGAGAAAAGGCAGGACTGGGCAAGGCTGTCTTTACTCCCCCATTTGTGTTTTACTCCTCCACATGTTGCTTATGCAACATCTAATGTTCCTTGCTGCCAGCAACAGACTAACTCATCATGCATAACTCACTGTTCAGCATCACATCTGTAACTTGTGTCATATGGCATTATGGAAAAAGTAGGTGAAGCAAAAGGGAGTGTTACTGCAGTCTAATAGCAAAACAATATATCTTTGGAATCTAGTGCAGCAGTCTAGGTGTGTTTCAAGAAGCTGCAAAAGATGAGAGAAATTGTTTTTAGGTGTTAATCAAATACATGAAGCACTGATTTTTCTTTCCTGAATCTCAGGATAAAATACAGTCAGGTTTGAATATTTCTTTCAAAAATCTGTTGCCAGAAAAATGAGACTGAATCCAATCCAGGACTTTCCTGAGGATGTGAATGGCAGAATTTCTGCTGGCTTAGATAGTTCTAGAGTCTGGCTCCTGATTAGGATGCAGTAAGGGGGGCTGATTTGCAGCCCTGGAAGATAGAGTTGCCTTCCTTTGTCCTGCTCAGAAGAAGTACACTGAACCTCATGTGGGGTGAAGAAATAGTTCTTAGTTATTTTGGAGACATTTGGACTGCATTTGTTCATGCTTCAGTGGGCTGCTAGATTAGTTTTGGGGTCTTGCCAATGATAGCTGGTCTTTCACCAGTAGTGTTTCAGACCAATATATTGGATTTTCATCATTCTGGCCCTCATCCCTTTATGTGTAAAATAAGTTTTCAGATAATGTGTCTCCTCATGTAAATCCACAAGATACAATGAATGAAGGCAGAGGGAAAGGCAAGCAGGAGCAGGGAACAGGCTGTGAGAGAAGGTTAGCAGCAAGGGGCTCCTTGCAAGAAGGAAGAGAACGAAGAGGAGGGAAGGCATGGGGCACGGTGGCTGCAGGATGCTTGAAGTAAGTTTCTTGAGACTCAGTTTCCTAATGAATCTCAGGTTTTGATTTGTTTGGTTTAGGCATAACCTCTGACGAAGTATTATTATCCGACTGCAAAAGTTCAGTCCACTTCAAAGACTAGACACATTGCTGTGGTAATGCAAGAGTTACTCATCTGTTACATAAATCCTCAGCAACTGAAACAAATAAACAGGCCACTAGATAGAAACTATCTGTCTCTGCTGAGTCCTGAAATCATTATTTTGGCATGAAAAATGAAAGGGGGCAGAAAATGGAATTGCCCATGCTCCAGGGTAAAAGCACGCAAATCCTCACACATTACTTCATACAAAAAACTCTCTGATTAAGTTCTTTGGCTTGTTCCAAATGGTATTCATCCAGATAAAAGATGCTCTTCTAAATGTCATGTCTTTCACATACACGCACCAGAAATGCCATTGGTTCTATCGACAGGATTTAATGGCCCTTTCGGGCAGTATTATGATTTTACCTTCTTCCTTTAGGGAAGATGGAAAATAATCAAAAAATACTGGTCCATTTATATTTATTAGGTCACACTGGAAGAGCCCAATGCAGACCAGTGCAAGTTCTCTTCCCCCAGCAACATTTTGGTTTTTGGTTTTTGTTCTTTTTGTTGTTGTTGTTGTTGTTTGGGGGTTTTTTTGTTGTTTTTTTGGCTGTATGAGCATTTCCCCTCTTTTCTCCTGTAACAGAGAGATTTCTGCTTTTTCCAGAAAGGCCCCATGCAGACAAGGTGCTCTGGAAAGATGCTCTTCATCAAGCAGGTAGCATTCTGTAATACCCCCATCTCAAATATAAGCAAATTGAGAGGATTTTATATATTAACGTGGTGTTGGCAGATTATGGGTGGAGGTAACTTCTCTAGGGGCTGAAAGGTTTCCTTCAGAGGGAGTAACACAGCCAGGCCATTGGAAAGCCTTCGGCTCATGCCCTACTTTTGTTGACTCCTATATATGGGAAATTCTGATTTTAACTATGAGGAGAGTGTTGCCTGAAACTTGACAAAAGTTCAAGACTGTAGCAGAGAAGACAAATTGTTTCTAAAATGTAGGTCAATCAGTGCATGGAAGAGCTTTCCTTCATGGGGTTCTGAGCTGTGGTGCAGGCAGTCCTTCTGTCTCTGTTTTCATAAAAATGAGCACAGTTAGTCATTGAACACCCTCACTCAGCCACTCAACTAGACAGGAAAAGCTTTTGAAGAATCCCCCTCTACTCTCTGCGGGAGAGCTGGGGAGTCCCTCTGAGACCTCAGTCCCAGACACAGCCTTTGGGATCAGGCTCTTCTCTCCTTAAAAATGTGTGTACCCCAACTCCCTTGCTACTAAAGATCCCTGATAAACTGCATGCTGCAGTTGTTATATGGGCATAAACTGAACTCATTCTTTTACCCATAGATTCTCAAAGTATTTCTAGATCAAAGGCAAAGACTAAGTTGGTATTTATTAGAGTGTTTATGCTTATATTGCATTGCTATTTCAGGTGTGCTGGCATGCTGTACTTGAGTTTAACTTATCCCCTTATGACTAATCTATGATGAAGACATTGTTGTATTTGCAAGGAGAGAAGCAGCTCCATAGTGAAAAAAGCCTTGCCAAGTGAGGCAGGAGAGCAAACAATACCTCAACACTTGTCTGTCATTCCCCTGCCCTCCTACAATGCAAGCAATTCAATAAATATCTATTTGTATCATTCCTATTAAAACTTTTCATCTTAAAGGGCTAAGTTCTTTCCCCTACTGAGATTTCTATTTTATGGGAAGTTTGATGTCAAGGTCTGATTCTGTTTCTGCATCAGACTCAACCTCATACCAAAAACCACTTACTTAAAACTGCCAGATAACTTCAGAATCAACCTCTGAAGATCTCCCTTGGAACCTAATGATGTTTTTCCCCCCAGAATACCACTATGAGCTCTAAAAATTTTGCTGAATAAATAGAGAAATAAAAAATACATAAATAAAAGATACATCAAGTCTAGGCTCTATAATGAAGGACATAATAAAAGTCAAGGTAAGAGGTAAGAAAAACAGATGGTTAAAAGTGAGGAAGCAGTGGAGCTTCAACTCAGAAGCTAAATTGATCTGGAAATATAAGCAGGATTAGCATCAGACTTAATCATTATTAATGCAATACTTAGTCTTCATTTTCCATCCCTGTCCAGACTTGTATTTGGTAAAATACTCTTGAGTAATAAGTTCTATTATCCTTGTTTTGTAGAGAGATTAAGCTTTTAAGCCTTTTTTTACAAAAGCTGCTGCAATGGCTGAGGTTAGAAACTTTAAGCTGCCACATCAACCTCTTCACCATGGAATTGTTCCCATTTTGCAGACATTCTTAGAAATTTGCAATCCTTCCTGTCAGCAGCTTCTTTCATAGGAGGTGGACAACTGTTGAGGTAGGTGAAGACACCAGAATGGTGACACAGACCTGAGCATGTACTGAGCCTGTGAAAGCCTTCAGCTGATTCCCAGCCTTCCTTGCAGAGCCTGGCTACATCACACTGCCACGCAGCCTCGCGCCGCTCCACCTCGTGCATCACGAGAGGACTGGATCAAACAGGTAAGGTACACAGTCATTGCTTGCAGCAAATAGATGAACTGACTACTGCCCTATCTATCATCCACAAGTGGCACACCATGAAAGAGTCACTATCAAGGCCCCAAAATATATATCCCTTGGCAGCTCTCCTTGACCAGACAAGGCTGCTTAATGGCTTCTCTTAGTGCTTACACTAACACTTCTTTGTGGGTGGCAGTAGTAATGTGCCAGCTCCGCAACTCCTCCTTGTCCCAAATTTTAGGACACCTCTAACCGTTATGGAGCTGTAGCTGGATATCCCAAACCTATCTTCCATTTTCACAGTCCACAACCCACATTGTGAAAATCTTTAAATGCCAAGCAACATTAAAAACCATTCCCCTTCTAATAGGGGACAAAAATACAGAGTGGGATGCTCTTTATATATATATATATATATATATATGGCTGCTTTTTTGAATACTGCCTAGCAGTCAGAAATGAAATTACTACCTTGGCTTCCACATCGAGGCCCTATGTAGTTCTTGCCTCACAGTCTTGCTTGTGTAGCAGTAGTTACATCAGCAGTTACTGACCATACTGCCCAGGTTTGTTTTCCCCTGGGCTACCTAAGTAAATATATTTTGTGGNGAGAAAAAAATAGAGTGGGAGACGCTTTATATATATATATATATATATATATATATGGCTGCTTTTTTGAATACTGCCTAGCAGTCAGAAATGAAATTACTACCTTGGCTTCCACATCGAGGCCCTATGTAGTTCTTGCCTCACAGTCTTGCTTGTGTAGCAGTAGTTACATCAGCAGTTACTGACCATACTGCCCAGGTTTGTTTTCCCCTGGGCTACCTAAGTAAATATATTTTGTGGCCTTAAGCCACATTTTATGTCTTTTAATGCTGCATATGAATGTCAGTCCTTGAATTCAAAATGGGACATTTGAAGTTGGATTTTATAGGGAATCAGGTTTTCTTTTGGTACCTGGAAACTCTTTTGGGGAAATAACTATTGCCACTAAAAGGACATTGCCATAAAGGGACTCTTATTCAGATTGGCAGCAGGGTAGTGGTAGAACCTTGGGCTATAATTTGCTATGGGAATTGCTAGCAATTTGATGAATTTTCTTTACACAAGAACATTCATATTAGAAAAATCATAAAAGGAGTTTTTATATTCACACAATAAGGATGTTTATATTATGCTTTAGAGTCTTGGGTTTTTTAAAAAAGTTGTTTTAGATTAATTTGCTTCACCTTTCTCTGGTTCTTTTGTCAACATCTTTACTGTTGCACCCCACAATCACTTTTTCTGCTGCACATCTTTTGGACTTGCACTCAGATTCATAAACCTCATATCCTATCATCTGTGTCTTCCCTGTCTTTTAAAATTGAAAGCAAGTTGCTACCACTAATTGGTTTCCTCAAGTGCCCCCCGCTAAAATTTTTGAATACCAGCTTGTATGATCTTCTCCTTCTTGATCTTCATATTTGGAGGAGTTCTCTTGCCTGCAATACAGCAATGCTGAGTCAGGCTCCTGAGGCAATCCGTCTTTATAGGAAGGCCTACAAAACCCCTGTGAACTGTAAATTATGATCATGGCTCCTCTGCCAGGAGTATTTACTCATAAAGTGTTGGTTTTCCCTGTATCTGGCTGTTTTCCATCTGCTTCACTTCTCTGAATAGAGCCCATTTCCAACTGTATATAGAGTCCTTAACACTGTGAGATTTCAGCTTGTGGCTAGAGGAGATATGCGGCTGTGTGCTGCACTACTGCAAATGGCAAATTACACTTGTTATCTAGGCATCTTGGCAAGAAAAACTGAAAATTTCTCAGGTTAGGATCTGTTTTTCATGCAGCACTTAAGATCACTTGCTTTCGAAAGATGATCAGAACCTCTAAGTAAATAATTTGTCTACCAGTAATATTGATGAAGCAGTTTAAATGGTCGATATCTGGATTAATTTACTTGAAACAGTGAGGTTTCTGCTCTGACTACTTGTTTGATCACTTTTGGGTCTTTTCTTTCTGCCTCCTGCATCCCATTCCTGCTTTCTGAGCACCTCCTGTGTAAAGTTGCAGTGGGAGGGAGAGCCCAGAATAGCTGTTACCTGCTTTCACAGAGCACCTGAAAATTTTCCTTCTCAGAATTAGAACTTTGCTTTGATTACTGCACTAGCTTTTTTTTTCCTCTGGGGGGGGATATTTAAAATGTTATATTTTTTCTGTCTTTCTTGTATTGGAAAATATTGTTTGAATCCAAACTGGAGTTATCTGTTGTGTGTATGGGATAGTATGTATGGGACAGGAACAAAAGAGGAAGGAAATAAGAGGTGTAAATCCAGTTCTTTGCTTCTGACCTCGAGGGGAGTGGGGAAGTTCTACTGGAGTGTCCCTCCTTCCTAAGTGCCCGCTAGCCCTCAGCAAGCTCACAGTTCAGCAGTGATTCACTCTAGCAGCTTCTCTCATTGGCAGATGCAGATCACTGCTCTTGAGATGGCTGGCAACATCTGCAGCTGCCAGTGGCAGTGGTTCCACAGGCAGCTTTTTAGATTTGGCAGACCTGCACCATCAGCAAAATCACAATTGGTCCCATTCCTTTCCCACAGGTATTCTGAACTCACATTTCTGTGTTTTTCTACTGGGGTGTGGCAAGCTATCCTACTTCAAGTACAGTGTTTCTATCATTGTACTTAATATTTCTTTGTATAATGCCACATCCAGAGATCAGCCCAGTCCTTCAAGGTGCTGCTAAGCACACCCACACTGCTATGTGCATTCCCCGAGGAAGGACAAAAGTTCAACTGTTTTCTGAGCAAGTCCCAAGCTCAACACTGGCTGATGTACCAGGCTGTCGAAGCCTGTGGTGCTAAGACTTGAGGTGAATAAGGCCTATTTTTGTCTTCATCTTGCGAATTTGTTCAAGAGCAATGGTTTATGGCAGTTCAGCTGGAATGTGAACCCAATTGGCAATGAAATTGAGGTACAGATAGGTTGATTGAAGAAAATCAGATCTTCTTCCTGTCAGTGTAGCTAGGTTGGCTTAGGTTGTGGGCAATCGCCCTAGATTGTTTTGGCCCAGGAAATGGCTTTGTTTTGGCATTTGTTTGTGAGATTTCTGTCTGAATAATAAAAATGTACTCTCAAGGATTGGGATGATGACACCATTTTTGAGCAAGGGAGGTGGAAAGAGATTTTATACATACTCACACTTATTTTCTCTCTTCCCCTGCGGTTACAATCCCTGATCAGCTTTAGCTGGGAGGTAGCCGACCAGCCAGAGGTGAAACTGGGTCACTTTGAGATTCAGCTTCCCATGGCAGGATGCCACATTTAGCAGGCTTGGAATTCATTGCGTGGAGGGAAGTCCATGCCTTTTGCAGGACATGTGGATCACAGGGCCATTGCTGTGCTAATTTAGACAAGAAATTTTGCTGCAACAAAGAGGGTTTTCATCACTTAGTCCTAGAACAGCCTCACGTTCTGTTCCCAGAGTGTTGGATGGTGACTGTACCTACGCAGTTACCAATGTGCTTGGCATCCTTCAATATGGACAAAGTGTTGAGGAGCGTGGTACTTTCTAGGTTTTGTGCTTCCTAGGTTGAAAAGAGCCTGGGCTGCTCTCCAGGGCAGGGAAAGACACAAAATATGGCCAGTCCACCTGGAGTTTGTATTTGCAGAGTTTTGGAGTGTGCTTTTTTCATTTGTGCGCAAATGGCAGAATGCCTATGTTCCACTGAAAAGCTCTGGAAATCACGTATAATGTTGTCCCTCCAGACACTGGTCAAGGTAGATCCAGTTTAGGGAAATACTATGTCAATTTCCCATAGCAGATAAGCAGTTGCTTTCTGTTGGTTGCTTTCTTCAGGCATTAAGTTCTTCAGGCATTAAGGCAATCTAAGTGAAGAGAGCTTGATCCTGGTCAGCTCTCCTAGAGCTGATAAAGCTCCTCTGTATGTGACAGGGCAGCAGTGGGGGGGGG
>VZTH01005365.1:334620-358649 GCA_013397815.1 Aleadryas rufinucha
GGGGGGGGGCGGTGTGGAGGAATGAGAAGAGGGCCTAGCAGAACAAGCACCTTCTGCCCTTACTTTGATTCAAAGTTTGGAACTACTTTCCCAACCTGATATTGTGAAGCCACCACACAGCACAAATCTCACAATACAGACATTTTTTTCGCAGCATTTCCACTGCAGTTTAAGGTCTGCAGGTCAGGGAAGCCCACAGCATTTTGCACAACTTACTCCTGCCGGCATCAAGTGTGTCTTTCTGCTGTGAACTGGACCTTCCCATCTTTACATAAGGGCAATGCTGTAAGGGGCTGTGGCAGTGCTACAGCATGGGAGCTGTGGGCTGCACCTTTCCTTTATTCCTCTAAGGAAGAATGCTGCTTTTCCCAGAGCTCTTTGCTGGCTGTCCAAACACAGGATGGTTAGGATGTCCATTGCCATACACAGGGCAACTGAGCCCTGCACACACCATCTTTTCCTGGCTGTCACTATTGTTATCATGTCCTGTGTCTATTGATTCCATCCAGATTCTTCTTGTTCCTGGCACAAAAATGGCTCTGTGGAAAAAAAAAAAAAAGTAAGGACATAACTAGCAAGACTTAACATCAGGTTTTTAGGGACGTTTTTGGACAAAAGTTGCAAATAAGATAAATGTAGAATGTAATTTTTATTTGAAGTTGAAGATTTTTCTTTTTATCTGTTTTCTGTACCTGCCACCTGCATTCTTCTGGCGTGTCCTAGCTGCTGAAACTGGGGCTCCAGATATTTCAAAGGGCTTCCAGATGGATCCTGAAGTTTTATATGACTCTACCTACCCCCTCTGACATTTCTTTCTTGTTAAGATTTGAGTACAAATGGAAATATTCCAGATGGCTTTAGCAGGAGCCAAGTGCCTTCAGTACTTTAGAGCTACATAGACAGCCCACTAACTAATTGTCCCTTCTCAGTCTGCTCATGTTAAATTCCTTGGGTTTCTTCAAGGGCTACAAAAATATTCTTCTCTGATACACTATATCAGTAAGTTATACTTTGTTCACTGACACCCATATCTCCAGTTTCTTTTAAAAACTACATATAGCACATTTAATAATAACATGAATAGCAGACGCAGCAAGACATCTGCTTTGCCCAAACATGTCTGGCACTTTCTTCCTCTTCCCCTGAGAAATCCCATGGTTCTTGTGTGGCACAGTATACCTTGTTGCTTTTATAAGAATTATAGATAGTGCTCATGTAAACCAAGGTATATTTCCAAGATTTCCATTCTGTCTTCTCATAGTGAATAATGATGTAATCTGAATATGATTAATTATTGGAAAAGCAAATATGGAGATATGAATTTAGAATTATTTACATTGAGGCCTGCCTCAGATTTTTAGAGCTTAATTCTCTTTACTTTTGCTATTAGTTGTAGCAACATTTCCTATCCCTTTTCATGTGCTTTTCCATAGAATTCTTAAATATGAGCATAATGTAATGTCACTCAACAGTCTTCAAAAGTCTAAAACTAACATCTTCCTAGCAAAAAAGAAGCTAATTCCTAACAAAGGGAAGCACCTGAATGCTTCACAAATCCTTTTTTCCACGCTGCTACCTAAGGAGTACAGATTGGCTTGCCTCATTAGACTTCAAAGCATGACAGAGAATACAGGAGATAAAAATATCAGCAAGACAAGTTTTTCTAATGGCATGTTTTTCGTGTTTAAAAAGTGATTTTGTGCTCTACAGGATTTAATCAGGAGAAAGTGCCAAGGGTCATGCAAATAGAAAATAGCATTCAATTTGTCTGTTGTAAGAAAAGACCTCTGTCTAGTCTGGTCTGTGCTGTCCAACAGAACAACACAGAAAGGAGAGCAAATTCTTCTAGTTCTTAGGCCTGAAAGTGCAGAAATCATGGGTGAAATGTCAGAAAAGACAGAAATTAAAGTCTCTTACAATCTTTAAGGTGAAGTTGACATGTGCCTTATTTAGCCTACATAAAAAGAAAACTATGTCTGCATTATTTGAATGCATGCTGTCAAAGGTAAAACATTCATCAGCTGCTTTGTTTAAAGATGCTATTAGCATTTTGATAATTAGATGTATTATTCCACAGAGCCGATCATGCCACTTTATATTCCCGGAGAAAAATACTGAGATGGACATGAAAAGTTATACACTGGCTGGCAAAAGAGAATGAGCGTGGGATGAAGCCAAAGGTGAGAAAAAACAAAGCTGATACAAAAGAGTCAGGAAAATCATGTCCACTAGTTCATGCTGACTTCCAGATGACTACAATCTGTGATTCCTATGTCCTCCTGTCCCCAGTGAACAGATTTCTATACTAGTATACCCCTATCCTTACTAGAGCTAGTTTTGTAAGTAACAAGTTATTGCTGCTAGCTGTTATTCTGTTCCCTTCCTGTGCATCTCAAGTGTCAGATCACTGTGTGGTGAATTTCCAGTGCTGTTGGTGACCTTCCTCAGCATCAATACAATTCCACTTGAGAGAGTTTCTGTTTTGAATTTGCTGTTTCTTCAGTTCATGTCATTGTACTGATACAGTAATATGCAATCACTACCAAAATGCAGTGTTAAAAATGGCATTAAACTGGCAAAGTCCACTACTTAAAAGTTAAGAAATGTTGAGAAATTTAGAAGCACAGTGGCACCATGTTACAGCTTACAACACATAACAAATATATGGCAGTAGTGGAACTTAAAAGCTGTTTCACATGAGTCCCAGCATAAGAAGATCTAAATTCTCCAGAAAGTTTTGGTAAAGGCTTGCGAAGCTGTCAGGTACTCAAATTCTCCTGCTGACCTCTGTTTTTGGACTGATAAACCTTTCCTCAAACCTATTGTCACAGCACCTTTTATCCTACCAGGGATTTCTATTATAAAGTGGAAGAAAGTTTGTTGAATGAATAAAGGCAATCTACTGTATTAATTGAAGTGAGAGCATCTACCAGCACAACTCTGTAAAGCTTTATGTAAAAGCCTTGCAAGTGAACTAGAAGTCAGACTGAACTGTGCCTCTGGCAATGGCAGCAGGGGAAAAAACAACTCTTGACCTGATTTTCTCTCCCTCTTGAGTTACCTTACAACCATGAAGAAGCCAGGTAGACTGTGAATGTCTGCAGACCAGACGGGAAAGCAGTACTTATTTTGAACCAAATGTTCTTGAAGCTTGACAACATGCTTTGCCAGAAATTTTGCTTTTCTTATACAGGAACCAGGTGTGGCTTATGATACAGTGATAAAATCTTTGATTAGACAAAATGTGATGAAAGTTCTGCACATGCTAGAATAGAGCTAAATATCTCTGCCTGTGACACAGCCTAGTTTGCTGCCTAGGAGATAGGGAAAAGAGGAAAGACTGTTACAGAAGGCAGCAGATGTTTTTCTTATCTATGTATCCTTTAGATGGCCTCATTACAGCAGTATCTTGGCATATTGTTCTTCTTCCTGAGGACTCTCAGGATGTAAGGAAGTGATATTTTACCCATTTTAAAGGAAAATTTAGGTGCAGGGTATAAACAACATCTGTGGCATTGTAGAGGGCTGACCCCAGCTGCTCAGTTTCTATTAATTTAGCTATGGACCTTCCCTCAGTTCTGTTTTTGCTCCTTGTGTGTGCAGCTCCATGCATAATTTTAAGCATCTGCAGGGAATTTGTCTTCTTTCATATGTGTAACTAAATTTACCTAAAATACGAGATTCTTCTGTAAAAAACAATCGAAGAGGAGAAAATAGGAGAATCAAGTATTTAAAAATCTTATTTTGACTTCTCTGGGCTCATTGTGGAAATCTAATTACATAAACGCAAATTCTTCTCCAGACCTAGTATTATTCAAGCAATAATGATAGATTGTGATTGTTGTACTGGAATGTGTAGGGTTTCTATACTATATTTTATAACTCATCTTCCAATTTCTCCACTAAGCACAAACTATTAAATTCTTTGTGGATTTTTCTGTGTTGTCATCGCTACAGTGCTCCACCATGAATTAAGAAGATCGATCCAGACTCCCAAGTTTGAGTGCCTGATCATGAGTAGCTTGCAGTTGATATCTTATAGGCTTCAACTCCTTCCTCCTACTTCCATGTGATACGTTTGTGGTCTTGATGCCTGAAGAGGCTACCTGGAAACAGAGGCTAGACAGGAGTAAGGGAATAAAGGTGATATTTATTTGAAAGGCCTTCGAAGGTACACCCTGGGGAGCCCAGAGGCTACTGCCAAAATGGACCCCAAGATGGACGACAAGTCATGAGTTCTTCACACTTTTATAGGTTTGGTCTGTTTGCATATCAGCATAAATTCACCAATTAAAACTTTAGCTACTGATGTAAGTTCTCTAAACTCAGCCCCCCTCTCCAAGATGTTGGTTTACACAGTTCTGGGCCCAGGACAGCCTAGGTGTCCTTGGAGAGCAAACCTAGAGACTTTGTTATGTCTATCTTAGCATGAGAGCAGCAGCAGCAGGCTGTAAGACACTTCAGAGTTTTACAGTAGGCAATACAGAATATGCAAGCTAAAACTCAAGGCGTCATTCTCAAGAAAGCAAACAATATATGAGGAATATGATCCATGATTGTGAGTGAAAGTTTTAGTCTACATTGTATAAAGGATATTTGACTTACTCAGAAAGATGCGGTCTTGGAACAAGAGATTTAGGCAGAGTGCTGCTGTTCAAATCCCATACTACAGTCCTGAAACCTCCTAGGTTGGTTTCCCTCCAACTACCAATTCGTAATTGGTAGATCCTCCTTGTCAACAGTATGTGAGAAGTGTTACCTCAAAACCATGTAAACGGTCTGAGAAATTGGAGCCCCGAATTCCTTGTCAGTCCAAGTGGTATGAACTTAAATGTTATGGTTTTTCAGACCTACTGTATACAGAACAGTGGACTTGGTGTCCCTGGGACACTGGATGTGTTAAGAATGTCTCTGAGGTTACAGATTAACCATTTCCAAACTCTTGTATCATCTGAGCAGTCACCACCATCGTGAGCCGCTGTTTCTTCCTCCCTTGAGCATATCAGTAAATGAGATCAGGTGACAGCAAGTCTCCAAATACTTATGTATTCCCCTACTCCCAAAAGATTGTGGGCATGAAACTGACAAAAAGAAGGAGCAGAAAGATAATCAGCCTGAAACACTGACTGTGTTTTGAGAAAAATGTTTGAGCTCTGTCTTGGCTGGCTCTAATTTAATTAGAGGGAGGATGCTGCTCCTGTTGTCTTTGGATGCCTTTTATAGCTGAGGTTGGGGTGAAGGAAGGTTAAAGCTGCAGTAGTGTAAATAATGTAACAGTATTTAATCTTGAATTGGAATCTTAAAAAAAATATTATTAAATGACCATCCTTATAGCATAAGAATCTGTTCAAACAGTACTATTTGTTGAAAGAATTTTTGTCTATTTTTCACTGGGTGTGCTTTATGAAGTTAAAATTTCAGTAATATTTAATATGAAACACAGAAGCAGCAAGGGATTGAGCTATTGTCTTTGGTATATTCCCAAATTTTGTTTATACATTATCATTAAAAAGAATGCAAAAATAACTACCATCCAAGAAAACATCCAATTATAATTCTATCCATAAATATTCAAAACATCACTTTATGTTAAATATTTAAAGTGTCTGAAGTGCAGCCACTGGAAGGGTTTCAACACCATTTTTATAAGTCTCACTTCCTGGTAAGTATGTAAATAGTGGTAACTTGGACTGAGACCAAGCTACAACACCCAGAGACATTTCATTTTACATCTAGTACTTTTGGGACTGGCCACGTGCTGCTCCAGTGCATGACCTTCCTTGACAGAATCAAAGTATACAGGGCAGCAAATGCTGGATTTCCCTGTTCTGGTCCAATTCTGGTTTCTGTCATTTAACTACAATTCAAAGTTAAGAGAGAGTGTGTGTGTTAAGATGGCAAATGCTTGATGGCATGCTTCTCCCTTAGCTAAATTAATATTGAACAACATAAAACTCATTGAATGAATCAGCCAATGAGTCAGCAGAGTAGTTAGTGGTGAAAGTGCAAGCCTACAACTGACAGACATGATTTAGAATTGAAAATCCACAATCTGTTTTCTTTATGAAACTTCAGAGATCTCAGGAAAACAACTTCACATGATTGCCCAGGCTAGCAAGAAACCTTCTCTTTTATGACATAAACACTCCTCTGAGTGAACTAAACCAGAACAGTGTATCCACAGAGTGCTCATCTACTACTAGAAGTTTACACATGCTTTATTTAATTGTATTTTTTTCTATGAGATGAAAATATCTGTGCTTGCGTGAAATGATCACACTGACACCAGCTAACACAATTCATAATGTTTGGCTTTTATACAATATGAAATCCCAATAGGAACTGAAAACAAGAAGATAATGACTGTGTAATCAATACATTTTCTTCTTTTTTTCTTTTTTTCAAAAGTGAAGACTAAAACTCTCTTTGAGAACTATCACCATTTGTCTTTAAAATTTGCCATTAGCAGTGTTAAATTAGGTAGTGCCAAATGCATCTTATTAAAGTCTGATTTTATACATTGACAATTCCAGGGTAGAGCCACTAAATATTGAAAACAATAACAATTTAAGATCAGAATTTTAGAAGTGATTTTTAAGAGGAGCTCCTGTTCTAGGTTGTGTCTTATGCTGTTTGGACTTCTGGAGTTTAAAACTGCAACTTAACACACAATGAAAAAATTTTCAAACAAATACAGAGCTCAGAAGTCCTTTCCTGCATTGGGACAAAATATTCCATAATTAATCATTGTCTAAATGAAAAACCTCAAACATAAAAATACTTTATATAGGGAATGTATCTGTGAATGTGAATGAATGAATGTGCAGGTAAGTATCAAGGAGACAAAAGATCTCTATTTCTGTTTTCCTGATAAAAGATTTTTTTTATACCAAATTTTTGACTAATGTTTTGTGATATTTGTCAAAGAGATATACTCCTCAATGAGGACAAATATCAGCAAACAGATTAAAGAAAATCAGCTCTCTTGAATATCCAAGGAAGATTGCATTTCTACCCAGCTCTTTTGTGAAGAGATTTTTGTACTTGGATTTTGAGTGTCTTGATTCTTTTGCTGGAACATCAAGTGTCTGGCATGAGCAATGCCCTGCTTTGTCATCTGTGGTAATGCTCTGTTTCAGGTTCTTCATAAGCAGCAGATCACTCACACACATCACTGGTGCTGCTGGAGCTTACGAGGGGGAAATTGATGCACATATGGGACTGTTGGGGAAGTTGTACTGGACCAGTTGAGTAGCATTAAAAAGTTTCAATTTTCACCCTCTGTGGAGAAAGTGGGAGAAGTCTTCCCCAGTGGAACTGGTTATGAGCTAAAAATAGCAGCTGAGTTCAGGAGCTGAGTGGTGCATTTGCCTAGATCTCTGTGATAATTAATTTGGGAACTGTTCTTATGGTGAGGGTGACTGACTACTGGAGCAGATTGCCCAGGGAAGTTGTAGAATCTTCATCCTTGGAAATAATTCAAAACCTGACTGTGCAAGACTCTGAGCAACCTGCTGACCCTGCTCTGACCATAGTGGGTAGATTAGACACTCCAAAGATGTCCTGACCAATCTCAGCTGCTCTGTGTTTCTGTGAAGTACCAATAGTCCTGGGTAGCAGCTATTCCTCCACTAGCTCCAAGAGCATCTAGTGGTTCCTCCACTCAGCAGGGTCGTAGTCTCATTTAAAGCCTTACTGTCTTCTATACACTGTATAAAAAAGAATGTCCCGAGAGATGTGTTAAATTAAATATTAGGTATCATCCATGCTAAAGTTTCATGGTCTTAATTTTAACAGAAATTTAATTTACAGGTTTTTTGTGGAGTTCTCAGGGAACCATTATCAGGACCTAGTCATGAGAGGCATTGTTCAAATACAAAACCAAAAGGACTGCCTATCCCTCAAAAAATGCAGCTCAAGCATAAAACAGAGAGATGAAGGAGAAATGCAGGATAACACGGGTAGATATAGTTAGCAGTATTAGGAATCTAACCATTATCAAATTTTTGTTGGCATTTTGGGAATTTAGAAAACATTTCCTGAGCATGGAGGAAAGAGACCAATGTGGAAGACAGCACAGTAGTTCCTGTCTGATAATGTAAAAAATGAGTGTTTGTGGCCAGGAGATGATCCAATAATTTAATTGCACAGAAGTGAATGATTGGATGAGTATGAGAAGAAGGTCAGTGCCAGAATAAGGCAACTACCCAGGGCAAAGAAGTAAACAATGTTGGATATCAAATTAATAGGATATTAATATGAAATATGAGTTCATGTCAAAGGACAGAAATCCGTAGTTGTAGAGGGAAATGGCTGAGAAGGGGTGATAATGTCCAGAAGTGAAAGACTGAGACAGCTGTGAAAAGATGGAGAGAAGAGATGCAGAAAATCATTATCTTCTTAAGAACTGATGTTGTAGTCATACTTCCAGAAGCATCCTTCCAGCATCTGGAGATCACTATCCCAGTTTGCCAGATCTGAAGGGATAGCGACATCCCTGTGGGCTGTGCAGAGCTCCCGCATCAGGAAAGGAAGAGATGGCTGAGCCAGGAGCTGGTCCCTGCAGGCATGTGTTATGGGGCTTTGGATCTTTGTCTTTTCAGGCCAAAATAAGGCAAATATTTCACTAGCTAAATGTCATAGTAGTTAGCTTATGTCCTCATTTATGTTGCTAAGCATTGGCTACAAAATATACCACACCCATGCCACTTAGCCAGCAGATGGACAAAGATACCATGAATATAGGAAGGATACTTGAGACGAATGTGAGCATTTTCTTGAAGAACAGCACTGGTTTATTCATTTTAATAGGTGAGTTGGTTAGAAAGAACCAAGGAAGTAAAATATACATATATGTAAAATATGGTCCATGTCAAATATCGTTGTTGGCCATATTTGTATTAATATTATGGTGCTACCTAAAATAAGTTCCTGAGTTCCTGAGATATTAGTGCTGATGGTAGGATAAATAGGGTCACTGTATGAGCTGATCTGTATGGCTGCCCTTTTCTGAACTTATCACAGAAGTTTTTGCCGGTGTCCTGTCATTGAACTGTGTGCATTTGCCTGAGGGCACACAGGGAATGGGGCAGCTGGGAGAGGCACAACTCCTCTCTGCTTCCCTCATCCAGAGCTCTGATGCGGAGTCCATGCATTGCTTCAGTTGCAACAGCAGATCCCAAAATCCAGCTTTAGAGGCATTTGAAACGTTATCCCATTAATTACAGGCCCATCTCCTCATTGTATTAATTTTTTCCAGTAAGAAATGTGGCACTTGCTGGCCCCTGCACAGGGTGGTGAGCCTTATTCAGTTTTGGAGCAATTAGGTCTCACCACCATCCTTCTTTTGGCAGGACATTTTTTCATCCAGTGCTCCCCAGGCAGCATGTGTGGCGGCAGTGCTGTGGGTTTACGTTTTTGCAGCATCTGTGATGGATTTCCATAGAAGTGTAGATGCTGGGTGAGGCTGTTATGGCCACTGCTTGGGGCTGAGGGTCAGCAGAGGCACTGGGGAATGCCCACAGAAATCCCTGGTCGCTATGGCAACATGAAGCCCCTCACCTCAGGAAAGCTAATTTATGCTGTCCTTACTCATCTAGCTCCAAACACCTGAAAGGGGCAGAGGTGTGCCTCAGGTGTGCAAGGTGCTTGTGCCTCTCACTCATGTGCAGGTGCTCACCAGCCAGGGTCTTGGCTTCTGGCACCCCGTCCCCCAGGGGCCCTTCTTGAGGAGCCCCCAGTGCAGGGATGTCAGGCTCACAGTGCTACGCGCCCCCTGTCCTGGGTGAGGACACAGTGACATGGGGACACCTCCACTGCCTGCATCTACAAGTGCACCTGACTGCAGCACGCCGTTTTGATGGGGCAGGGCTTCATGGAGCCATGGTTCCCACCTGCCCTTGGGCTCCAGAGTGTGCTGTCCCAGGCTTAGCAGAGCCTGCAGAGCTGCCCCTTTGCCACCTCAGAAATGACACTGTTCTGTTCTCCTGCTGCAATGTTAGCTGTTGGTTTCTAGAGGAATCTTGCCATTTTGATGTAAAAAAAAAATAGGGCTTTAAAACTTTTCTATACAACTTTAAAATAATCCCCCAAAACTAACCAAAAGCAAAACTAACAAGAACTAATTAAAATAGCTGGAAATTGCTAGCCCCAGAACAACACTGAAGAAGATGGATAGGTTTACTGAAACCAGAGTCAGCACCATGCTCTCCAGGCCTGGGAAGTCTAAAGAGACTTTTTTTTCACCTCTAACACTTAGAGATAAAGATGAGCAAAGAGTGGAATATGCAGATTTCTCTTAGTTTAGGCTTAATTAGAACATCTCCCATTCTTGTTTCATCTGTTTTCTGCTTTGTTATGTTTTAAAGTTCCTCCCAAAATACCTTTATCTCTGTGCAGGCATTAACATTCTTTTATGAACAATCCTGCACATCTTTACCACATCCTTTAAAGATGTCAATTTAAGAACTCTTTATCTTAAAAGACTAAGGTGTTGCAGTTGACAAAGTCTTAGTGGGGAAATGAAAACTGAATATTTTAGATTCTTACTGGGATCTGGATTGCAATAGATTTCTACTCAACTGGGCATTAATTCTCCTTGATAATGATTTTGGTCCTTCTAATACCCTGTATGCTAGCAAACTCATGCCCATGAGTAGTACCTTTGACTTACACAGAGGTACGTGCACAGGAATGATTTTGAAGTTCCAGATAATCATTTTCTATGGTGTCATTTGGCATATATGTATCAATTATGAAACACTTTAAAGGCTGTCTTAAGAATGGGGACTGAAACTTACCATAAAATACTTCAGGTGCTAGGTTCCTATCTCCACACTCAATTTTGCTCCCCCTGCCCCTCATCCAATTAGTTCACTATTTTTAATTTCATGTGATTTATACTCCATTGGCTTTAAACCACATCCCATTTTCTCTCATGGCATAGGGAAAGAAAAAGAGAGAGGTAGTATTTATGAGTTAATCTACAAAGTGAACACAAGAAACAATCCCATCGCTGCTCGAGAGTACAGCAGAGAAGAGTGTTGAGCAGGACAGCAAAGTAGGGAAGCAGAGAATGGAACAGAATAACAAACCTCAGGTGGGACAGAAGGGTGTTTTCTCTCCAGTATACAGTGGACTGCATCCCACAGTGAGGAGACATTTATGCCAGAGGATTAGAGATGACCTGCTTAATTCACTCTCCAGTAAACTCTCACAGAAAGTGAGATGTCTGGAAGATACTAAACTCCTACAGTTTTTATAGTAACCTGATCAGTGGATAGTGAAGAATGGTCCCCATTGTTGTCCGGTTTAAGGTAAGGCTGCTGAGTGAACTCAACACCTACCCTCCACCTTTGGCCTCCTGGCTGGCAGTCAGAGCATGTACTTTTAAGCCAGTCCCTCTTCATTCTGCCCCTTGCCCCTTTAGAAATTATGTGACTCACAAAGAAAGCAGAAAATATACTAGGGAATATGAGAATAAATATAAGAAGGTAGCATATGTGGGAGAAATTGGAGGTATAAGGGGATGGAGCTGGGACAAAGGACAGAGACAAGGACAGAGACAAGGACCGAGACAGGGAGTGCAATGGGGTTCTACAGAGCAACCATAACTCTGAGTCGGCTTCTAAACTTCTACTTATCACTTGGTGTATATGTATGGTAGGGGGTGGTGAAAAATACTAATTTTGTATGTTTAGTGGCTACCAAAACCAGCTGGAACTTCCAAAAATGTATTGCTTTTGGAGGATTGAATAGTGAGACCAAAGATTTTTTTAATAGTAGGAATCTTTTGCATAGGTTCAGCTGGCTTAGATTTGTCTGATTTTTAACATCATTCACTGAAGTGCTAGAGGTCTGTGCTCTTAGGAGCTCGTGACTGAAAACACAGATGTTGAGCTAAGATACAAAGAGAAAGTTAGAGAAACCTAATTAAATTGATTTCTTTTTTGTTTGGTTGTTTTGCCAAGTATTTAAAATCAAGGTTCTTTTGTTGGTTGTTTTTGTACAGCTCTGTTCAACAAAATTTATCTTACCCTTTTCAATACAGTCAGGTCTGGAAGAACTGTTTAAGAGTAACAGGATGACACACAAAGTAACCATTTACTGCCAGGTTGGAAATTTCAAAAAAAATATGCCTGTACTGAATTCTGCTCTCTTACAGCTATTTTATGGTATTTAGTTACTTATGGCAAAAAAATAAACTGCAATTTTATGGGACCTGTGAATTTGGTTGCTGAGCATGTCTGAAAGTCAGAGCATGTATTTAGTGCCTACAGATATTCAAAAGTGTTCAGCCCAAAGACTCCATGTTTAAAAATATTGGCCAATATACACATGATCACGTAGGGATGGAAAGAATGCATTCTAAGAAATCTTTAATCTCTGAAAAAACCCAGTGGTGCCAAAAAGATTTCTATATAGTCCAAATTCATTTTGTTCTTGAAAAGCTGTCTTGAAGAAGAGGATGAGACACAGTCCACGCTTGTATCTCAGGCTTAAATAACCATTCTGATTGAAAGGTCTTATGTTAATTTACTTCCAAAGTCTTTGACTTCTTATAGTACTTTTCAACTGATGATGTGCTTATAACAAAGCAAGTGGGTGAAGAACATGGATGTGTTGGTTTGGGGGACTTTGAAGTGTATATTTCTCATGTGTGTCCGTCTGTGACAAAGGCAATGAACCATGTTTACAGCTCTCAAACTAACTCATTCTGTAAGGAGAAAAAGCAAGCAAATGCAAGCTCTATCGAGTACCTTGGTACTGACTGCACCAAAACAGTTCTGGAGGTTTTCCCACTGCCAGAGAAATGGCCTAAACCTC
The DNA here is from genome assembly GCA_013397815.1 of Aleadryas rufinucha. Classification (NCBI taxonomy): domain Eukaryota; kingdom Metazoa; phylum Chordata; class Aves; order Passeriformes; genus Aleadryas; species Aleadryas rufinucha. Next base: position 347,446 of record VZTH01005365.1, read on the forward strand.
CTCTTCTAAAGTTTAGTGATAGAAAGCTTGCTGCTACAGTCAGCCCTGATCAGTAAGATATTTTTGGTTACATGCTTCTCTTTCAGGTTTTCTCTATGCATCAGAAAAGTAGGCAGAGAGAACAAATTTATTCAAGAATAAATATAATAAAGACTTTATACTCCTCTTTCCCTCTCTCCATGGTAAATGCCCTTTATGACCTTATGTTTCAGACCATTAATGCTGAAAGATTTTAAATATGACACAGTCTAATCACCCAGAAGGTTAACTAAGTCAGCTTCATCCTATGCTTTTTCTAATCATAATGTTAATATGTGGGGTTTTTTTTCTTTCAGGCTTTAGTATGAGTAAGCTGAAATCAGATAAAGTTCAGATTTTCCATACCTTTCAATTTGTTTTAAGGAATTGATTTCCCTAATAGCAGTTATTAGTTTTTCTTAAAATATGGAAATGCAATGAAATGACAGTGTAATAGATGTAGTGGCACACAAGATAATAGCGTAATCAGTGGTGTGAGGTGCTCTGTCCCTCTCCCTCTCAAAAGTGTTAAGCAAACTTTTTTTAATCAGGATATCTCAGCCCTTTGAAAATCACACCAAAACTAGTATTCTAGTACCTAAGCACAAGTTAGAGCTCACCTTTTTTGTTTTTTTTTTAATTGTGGTTTTCACTGATAATCCTCAAATACAGGTTTGTTTCTCTTGGAGTAACTCTTCGCATTGCCAGTTATCAATATGCATTGTTGAAGCTGGCATGAAGCAGCAAAGAGAATAAAGCCATACCATGTAGTCCCAAGAAGAGAAATCTGTTCTTCACTCATAAAAGAAAGTTACATAAAGGAAACCTCTGAGCCAATTCTCCATAACTGAATGTATGAAGAAAAGAAGAAAAGTAATGAAGAGAAAGGAAAACAGCTAGCCAGCTCACAGTAATTGTCCTTTTTTGGAGGTGTGAACTTGTAGAGAAAAAATGGATCACTATTGCAAAAATCTCTTTTGAAGTATTGAATACAAATTACAGTAAAGTAGGTATGGGATATATACAAATGACAAAGCTTGGAAGCCACATTTAGGATCTCAAAAAATATTAGTCCAAACAAGATATTTGTGGTTCATCATCAGGTAATTTTGCCGTTGAGAATGGAAAATATTTTCTTTTTAAAATGATGACCTAGAAATTTCTGCAGCTTGAAAACACGCAACTTAATGAATATTATAGGCCTTCCTTGAAAGACAAATATCTTACAACAAAGAAAAAATTTTTTAGTTACTCCTGCTTAAAATTGCAATTTAGCTTGTTCTCTAATTAATGTCTACAATCAAATGAGAATATGCCCATTCTGTAACATCTTTATTTGTAAGGGAAAAGATACTTGATCAGTATTAGGCATTCAGATTAACAATTAACTTCATTTAGCAATGTGCCAGGTTACTGTGTACTGTCTGTTAAAAAACCTAGATAATAAGAGCAGCAGAATTTGATAAAGTACTGGTTATTAAATAAGCAGCAACAAAATGTAATCCCAAATGTGACAAAATTTGAAAAATCCAGGGCAAAAGGATTTATGTGAACAGTTTAATATAAACTTATCCTCAAGATAAATACTAAATGAAATGTGCAGATCAAATTTGGTATGCAGAAAATGTTTTCTTTTATTTTGAAATAACAAAATATGGTGTAAAGAATCTCTACTTTCCCTTCCAGCTAATCTGTGGCTCTAATCTCATTGGTTTGGTGGGTTAAATAAGCACATGCCCTTTTTTGAACACTTGAGTAGTTTCTGTTTCAGAGGGACTATTCTCCCAAGAGGGTTAAGCAGAAACTAAGTTTCTTACTGATTCCGTTCTTCTGGGCTTGCTGCCCTGCTCACTGCAGTCACTGGAAATCTAAACCCATGTATTTTCCTTTTTTTTTTTCCCCTAGGAACTTGAAACAAGATTTAGGTAGCCTTTTGGCCCACAAATTCAAACTTGTAGTGTAAGAAATGCAAGTGCAACAGCAGTTCCTTCTGGGGAGTAGCTAACCTCCACGATTTTTTCCATTCCTGCCCCGAGATTTTCAGGTGTGGGTAGGTCCAGCTCAGGTGATGCCTGTGTGGGTAGTTCCCACCCAAACACTAGCTGAGTGCAAAGCCAGGCTAGTGGTAGTCTGTAACTTTGTCTCCCAGAGGGTGTGGTGCTGTAGGAATGCTCATGACCCCCGGAAAAAAGGCAAAAAATATTCTTTTATTTTTGAAATGTGGAAGTAGTAATCTCCTTTTATCTGAGAGGGTATAGCTGGGAAATAGTAGGTCTCCTAGCAACCTGAGAGCAAACAAATCCACAGGCTTTGCCCTGACAGGGAGCTCAGTCTCTGGGCTCTACCAGGAGATGTATGTAGCTGCTGGGTACAAGGGGAACAGGTTATGTTGGAGAATACTTCTAACCTGAACTTAGTATTGAATTTTTCTCAGCTGATTTGTTAGAGACCCACCAACAATGCCTATGTTACCCCTGCAGATGGGCAGGAGCTCCTGCTTCACACAGGGTCTTGCTGGGGTCTCACAGAGCTGCACTGTGCTCTCAGGTGCTGGATTTCACACCCAGCTGCCAAGATCCTGGAAGTGCAGAGCAAAAGTGAAAACACAACCAAGCTTTCTGTTCACAGGGTATTTATTTATTTAGCTGGTTAGTTATTCCTACAATTATCTGGAATAATTGAGGTGGGGTTGTTTTTGGAGAGGGTATGACAGAGGTATGCTTTATAGTAATAAATCCTTATAGCCAAAACTAACCCCTTCAAGGAAAGGATTATTTCTTCTTTCAAATACTGCTCCTCCACCTTCCATGCCCCTCTGCCAAAAATAATTTTGGAAGCAATATCCTAAATGACCATACATGCAGTACAAGCAATTTCAGATCTCAGCTGGCATCAGACCAGGGAGCTGGGAGATGTGCAAAGCAGATTTGTAGTCTTGGTGCTTTGTATATGTTAACACCTTCATGTGGATTCTGGTGACACTTCGGGTTGGTTTGCTCTCCATCTGGGTGATTGCAGACGAGTGGGTGAAGGTTGCTGGTACCTGCAAGGGGAGCAGGGCCAGTTCCTGCTCACAGCCTCAGAGGGTGGCTGCTGAAAAGCCAGTAGAGGAGCTGGAGAAGCACCATGTTGAGCAGGACATCCTCTGCTCCAGGGCTGTAGAAAGAGCAGGCAGCTGGCACACAGCCATCATCCATGGAGGTGAGAGGGAAGTCCTCCTGGAAAGCCAAACGGAACCGGCACAGTATGAGTCCAAGAAGAAAGCTTTAGAATTGGATGAAAGCACTCCAGAAAATGATAGTACAATGAGTGCAAGAGAATTTTGTTTATAAACCCTTTTGCTTTGGCTCCATCTTGCCCAGTCACTTCGAGTGCTTCTCTATTTATTAATTTAGTGATGGACTTGGCAGTGTTACGTTAATGGTTGAACTTGATGATCTTAAAGGAATTTTCCAACCTAAATGCTCCTACTATTCTAATTATTTATATCTTAATGAGACCTGCCTTTTTTATTTTGGAAGCCTTTTGATCTTTCTGGGAAGCTACTACTGTGAAAAGTAAATCCATTTGAAAATGCTGACTAGGTCCCATCACATTCCATTATTCCAAATTTTTAAATAGTTTAATTTGGATGTTAACATTAAAACTTTGAATTTTGAACATATTTCTGTAGGAAATATTTATATTCCTTTTTTTCTGGTTTTGATGTTTCTTTTTATAGGACTCAGAGAGAAAAATTATTCTGATATTCTTCTATTTTTAAGAGACTGGAAATTATATACAGGCTTGCTATACCTCAGATTTCTGTGGTATTTAGTATTTTGAAAATGATAAAAGGTCTTAGGGCTACAGAAGAGAGAAGCTACTCAAGGTGGAAGGTGATTGTGGTTAGGTTGCTGATGGAAGATATCAATCAGGACATCCCGGTGATAATGACTGGCACCAGTTCTAAGGAGAGAAAGAAATGTCCCTGCTGTGTCTTTCAGGTAACTTTGGGCGACTAAGGAATGTGAAAGTTAGGCTTGATTGTTAATTTAAGAAAGATTGACATATTTCCTAATAATTCTTGCTAAGCAACTTGTTTTCTTGACTGTTTCCAATAGAGAAATTAAACATCTCTGTGCACTCGGTTACAGCAAACCTAGAGACTTGGTGGCATTCAGTCTTAACTGCTGTTGTTGTTATTACAGCATCACTATAAAACCTGTGAGAGCTGGTCCTGGATGCAGGGCCCATCAGCCAGATGCTGTACAGAAAGAGACCAAAGAGATGGTCCCTGATACCAAGCACATCAACACCTAGAGAAAACACTATAAAGCTTTGAAAGATCTGGAGTGAATAGGTTGTGGCAAAGAGCATCGTGCTGTGCCTGTAGCTAACAAGGCTGCTGCTGTTTTGTTACTCAGCTGTGGGAGAGAGAGTAGAAGGGCGAGGATGCCATTTTCTGTATTTTGGGACTGAAATAAAGACCAATGCTGATCAGGCACTGAGCATCAAACCAAGGTCAGTGCATAATGAGAAATATCATGCAGACCCTGGAAGGAGTATGTATGTTATTTACTTACCATAAACACAACAAGAGGCTGTCAAAAATAAGGGACGAATCAATGAACTATTTTGGGCTGAATCAACCTCTCTGCTTCAGCCACAGCATCTTAGTTTTAAAAAACAGCAGTTAAGAGCAGAGAGAAACACCTTTGCTGGGACCAGCTTTTTGAAGTAATATGCAGCTAGATACTAGAGACTTCCCAAGGAGAGGCAGCCTGGTAGTGACCTTTGTTTATCTCTGTTTCCTACATCTGTCTTATTATCTTTCTAACTTGGTTTAGTGCTTCGTGTCCCAGCTTGGAAAGCTTGGGAGAGGCTGCTGCAGTTGATTACCCTATCTCTAAATTAGCAGGCTGTTGCAATCCATTGTTAGAAACTGCAGCACATCATGTCCTATTGTCAGGGAGAATTGGGACTCCTAAAAACTTGATTCTTTTTCCTAAGTTACCACAGAAGAACATTTTTCCCACCCGGATAAAGCAATATTTTCTCAGATCCTTTAATATTAGCTCCTTTGTGAACATAATAAGCATTTTTTTAAGACATAGGTAAAAGCCTCTGTTGACTCTGGAGAAATGAAACATATGTTCTGCCAGAATTACCAAGAACCAAATCTAAGAAAGTATTTAGCTGTTAAGGGTAGTTGTGATTCTTAGGTGGGATCTGCTTTTTCTGATGAAAAGTCATCTCTTCCAAACTCCTAATCTTCTTCTTAAATTTCTGCATTGCTCTTTGCACAGCCAAGTACAATAACCTAATGAATTCTACAGAATTCTTTCTCATCTTTGCAGGAACACAATAAAAATATTTGCAGAGAAGAGGTGAAATACAGTAATGATGACTATCCCAAGCAGATATGGCCAAGCTTACTTCTGGTTTCTGGACAATCAAATATAGAATTACATCAGGATAATTCAGGTGCACACTTCTGCCAAGAATTTCCTTTAATGGAATGTTACTGAAGAAAAGCAAATTTACAACAGATGCCAGTCAGAGCTAAAGAGAAGGGGATTATGTAGTGGAGAAACCTTAAGCACATAAGTTGGTGGCACATAACAACTGCATATTAAAACATTTTCTCAATTTTGTTGTGTTAAAGCCATCTGTAATCACAATAATTTGCTGCCCGGGAGACTTCTGATAAGATTCTGTCAGAGCTGCTGAGAAGTGTGAGAAGCCCATTTTGACCCAGGGCCTGAAACAGCTCTTGGGCGCCCCATTCTCTCTAGCTTTTATTTGGAGTGGCAGGCAATGTACTGACAGAAGAAGTCCCAGTTGTTCCACCAAGCATGGTGTTTGATCTTCCAAACCAAAGCAAAGCCAATACTGGCCTCAGGCCCAGAGCACCCATATAAGGTACAGGAGAGGAACAGAGTTAGAAATCAGGATACAGAGGGCTGCTGAAATAACCCAGCAGTCATGAAGAGTGAGGATCAGTGCAAAACTTTAGAAGAAAATAATACTATATCATGGAGTAGAGGTTCAAACTGGAAGATCCAGCAGGATTTTTGTAATCCCTAGATCTCCTCTCAGCATTTGCATTCTCTCAGCAGAGCTAGGTTTATGCATGCACTGGTCCCCGCTCTTGTCACGTCTTTGTGCTGGGGGAAAATGCAGGAGCTCTGGGTGGCGCCAGGTCCCTGTCCTTGTTGAATATGGACCCACTGTGCAATGGGTCAGGAACTTGCCACTCAGCTCACCAAAATTCTCTCTAAATCACTGGTCAAAATATTTAGGGGATTTAATCCTTGATACAAGCTATCTTCAGATCCAAGTGTACACCACTGCATAGATTGTTCTTGAGACTCATGAGACTTAATTTTATTAGGCAATAAGGGTGCAAAAACTCTGCTATCAGCATACAGTGACTGCAAGAAATGGGGCCAGACAAATACCTGTAGTTACATTGGGTTTTCATTGTCTATCACCTATTGTGATTCATTCTGCCAATGTGCTCTGTTAAGTTGCTCTGTGATTCCATACATATGTGAAATCATCTCTTACTAGAAATACACTCTGACAGCTCTAGTAATAGATCTTTTACTGGCTATAGTATCTTAGTTTGTCACATGGTCTTCTTTGGCTTACTAACTTCCTTTTTTTGGGTATATTAAAACACGCTTAAGAGTGAATCACATTAGATTATCATTGCAAATACCTGTTGTATTCATCTCATAATCACAAACTGAGAACATGAAGTAGACCAGCCAGATTTTGGAGTCTCCATCCTTGAAGGTATTCAAAAGCCATCTGGACATTGTCCTGGGAAACCTGCTATAGGTGGCCCTGCTTGCGCAAGGGATTTGACCAGATGACATCCAGAGGTCCCTTCCAGTGTCAACCATTCTTTGATTCTGTCTTAAAATTCAGTTTTCATTTCGGCTTTGTCTTTAGAAATACCTTGATATCCCTTCTTGACACCTATTCGGTAATAGCAACAGCGATGCAGAAAGGACTTGATTTTCAGCATGGAGAGGGACTTAGACTCTACAGGCACATTAATTTCAATTTTCTGCATCTAGTTCCTGTTTTAGCTACTGAATGAGTACAATGTTTTCAGCATGAATTTCAGTAAAGAACTGAATAAATTCATTTTAGAAAACCTTTTCCAAATGCATTTATTTACATAAGGATCTATTCTATTCTATTCTATTCTATTCTATTCTATTCTATTCTATTCTATTCTATTCTATTCTATATATCAGACTCCTTTTTCTTTTTACATAATGACCATTCTAAAGCATTCCATAGTGTTTCTCAATAGACTTAAATGTGCCAGTCCTGCCTAGACTTTATACATCAGCTGTTTTTTGTGGTTTGTTGTGTATGGTGGCTCTGCTTTTAAAATGTGAGTTACTGTTTTTGTCAATCTGTTCTTCCAGTGCTAGACATAGAATTTTAGAAGAATAATGTAAATTGGCATAAATTTATCTTGTTCTAAATACTACCTCCAAACAGAAAAAGAAACGGCGCATACCCTTTTTTTTGTTTACCACAACTTACAATTTTTAAAAGGGTTTCATTTTCATACTTGTGTGTATACAAATATTGTTGTGTGTATGTATCATATTGATATATATCAATATGTTGCTTATAGGTGCATATATGATACAATCATTAAATGACTTCGCCATTTCATGTCAAGAATTTAGAATTAACTTTGCTGTGTGTACTAAGACAGCTGATTATGGACAAGGTGAAAGTCTGTGAAATCTGATGTATGTGATCTCCTGTTAATGGCATGTCTTTATTTTGATATCTTGTTCCTAAACAGAGGGCCATGGACTTAGGACACATCTTTGATTCTCTTCTGCTTTTTATTCTTGTCTGTTTTCTGTGCAAATCTAATGACATATGGGAGGATATAAGGACATTTGAATAAAAAGCAGACTTTGACCTCTTCAGGGATCTGCTAGAAAGAGCCCTATGAGATAAGGAGGAAAGAGAAGTTCAAGAAAGCTGGTTGATATTCAGGGATCACCACCTCCAAGCTCAAGGGCAGTATATACCAAAGCAGGAAGGCAAATGTGAGGAGACATGCGTGGATGAACAAGGAGTTTCTGGCAAAACTCAAACACAAAGGGAAGCCTCTATAAGTGGAAGCATGGAGAGGTAGCCCAGAAGGAATATAGAAACACTGTCTGAACATGCAGGGATGGGGTTAAGAATGCCAAAGCCCAGCTGAAGTGGAATCTGGTGTGGGATATCCAAGATAAAAGAAGGGCTTCTTATAAGTACAAAAGGAAGAGTAGGGAAAATGCATAGGGAATCTGTTGAAAGTGGCAATTGTCCTGGTGACACAGGATGTGGAAAAGACTAAGGTATTGAAAACCTTCTTTGCTTTAGTCTTTACTAGCAGCATGAGCCTTCAGAAATGCCAGGCTCTGAAGGCCAGGGCAAGAATTTGGGACTCACAACAATGAAGGGTTGGCTCTCAAGATCACAGAATCACAGAATTTTTTTTCCTTAGTTGTGCAAGTAATTTGCCAGATTTCTCAGCTGTATTTGCAATTATCTACTAATGTAATGTCAAAGACATACATTTAAATCTGATGATTTTCATGACAAAATCATATAAAAAAGATTGGTTTTGCCAGTTCATTTAATTATTCTTCTCTGTGTGGTCTTTTTTTTTTTTTTTTTTTTTAACAACGCTTTTTTTTTTTTGTTTTTGGGTTTTTTTTTTTTTTTTTTTTTAAAGCAGCTACTTTGTTTGTGCTTTGTGGTTGTTTTATTTTTTTTTGCTTGCATTGGTTTATCTGTGTTTGTGGAAAACTCCTATTTGGCCTCTCCTCACCTTATATTCGTTATTCTAAACTTAGATGTGCAGAAAACAGCACAGGTTTTTTGGTCTTTGAGTAAATCTGTGAGACACTTGCAGTGAAAGTGTACATCATCCTTTCGTTGACATATGAAAAAATAATTGGTTTTATACAAATGATAGAAAATGGTGATGTTTTGTGTTACTGGAATGGTGTTTTTCAGTAGTGCTGTCATGTGCCTGCAATAATTTAGAACAATACCTTCAGTCTTCAAGTTTGACCTGTACCTTCAGTCTTGTTTCATATTTTAGTTTGGGATTTGGGTCTGTGCAGAGAGGAAATGTCTGCCTGGACAGGGAGACCGAGGCACAGGCTGCTGCAGAGGAATCAGTCCACACTCAGTCTCAGCCCTGAAATAGAGAAGGGTTATCCCTCCTTCAGTCCACTTAGCCTTGAGCTGTAGTCCATAATCCAATTTAGATATTAAAAAAGAGCAGTATGCATCCTGGTATTCATATTTCCCCCTTTCAGTGAATAGTTTTCTTTTTGCAACCCAGCAAATATGCCATTTATTCATTCTCCTGTTTTGCTGCGTGCTTACTATTGAGACTCAGCTAAGGATAGTTCTCTTAGTTTAGAAGACATTTTAATGAGTATTTTTGTTTGCTTGCAGGCTGTTTGCCTCCTTCGGTGCACATGTTCTGCTATCAAACAGGCAGATGTCAATACTGTGTTTGGAAGTCTGAAGTGCAAGATTAGTAGGATAACAGTATGAGATTTTCCTATGTTGAATGCAGGCTAGGGAAAGGAGCTGTCTTCAGGCGACCAAGGGAATGTAAATTGAGCAAGTAAGATTTTCTTAGAGAGCATCATTTATTAACTGGCCAGAGGGTATCTCTGAAAAGGAGAAGTTTACTGTTATTTTCCTACTTTACTGATTTTACTGGGAAAAAAAAGGAAAGAAAATGTCTAGCATCCTGGAATTTTCAGAGCCTAACAGTTGCAGCATATGGTGTCTTTCTGCAGCGCCAGCTCAGGGCACTAGGAATGACCACGGTCCATTTCTGCCCTTGTTCTTCCAGGCTTAACCCTACAACAAGCAAAGAGAAGAAGAAGAGCATATAAAAAGCTCATATCCCTCCCTTCTTTTTTGAGAGAATGATGGATATTTAATAGGTACATCCTGCATTTTGTTTATTACTTGGTTGGGGCTCTTGATGAAGAAGCAGTAAGAAATTTGGCACTGATTTATTTTGGTGTCTTAGGTGCTGAATCCAGACAGAATGAGTATTTCTGAATTGCAGTTAGACAAGGACTCGCATATCTTTACTACAAAGCCCAATGAAAGGAAAATAACATCTTATGTGGGCATAGGAACTTCTTTAAAGTGGGGAGGTCACTTAAGTGACCTTAAGTTTAAAGGATTAAGTGCTTAATCCTTTAAACAGCAAGATATCAAGAAATATTCTGTGGAAGACTTTGGTTCACTCTCCTTCCTGCAAGTGTAGTTTGTGTCAACAGATACCTCTATTTTGCTTTTTGCTCAGAGAGGTATGAAGAAAAGCTCAGAAAAAGCCCACTATATCCACCTGATCGGGAGGGATTATAAGCATAACTAGTAGTGTCTAACTGATCATAGCTTTTAAAAAGAAGAAGAGTAACGCTTCCTGTCTGTGGTGTAGGAGTGTAGTGTAAATCACTGAAAACACAGAAATGTTGGTAGTAGGTGGCCTGAATTCTAGGTCTTGCTTAGCTTTTGTGGAGTCAAATCCATCCTTATCACCTTTCAAAATTCACAGACTGATATTCCGGTGCAACACTTTATTTTAATAGCAGCTTAGGCAAAAATAAGACTATGTGAATCCTACCCAAAAAGTCAAAAGTTACTTTAGAAGATGAGATTTTTTTATTTTAAGACATTTAGAAACTCCACAAAAGTTTATGCCAAGGCTAGTGGCTTACAACTTTACTGTCACTGAGCTCTGTGTCAGAAATACTTTTGACTTCGCAGTTTTGTAACAAGAAATTTGCAGTCTTGCTGCTGAAAACTTTCTCTAGTGTATAGTGAATTCAGTCAAAATGGATGTGTCTCACGATTTCTTACTATCTGAATTTTTGTATATCAAAACATATATTAATATATTTTAATATTATTATAATCTTCATGGGGAAGATTATTATAATTGTTAGCCTTAAATATTTTTGAATGAGACTAACAGCTGGTAGCATTTAACAAACAGTGGGCTTGTAGGATAGAAGTTCTTGAGCATAAAAGTGATTGTGTCTGACAGTTTAAAGATGAAAAGATCTTAGACTCTTTAACTGCCAAAGAGTCTCAGTGCTAATACCAAAACCTTAAGTTTTCTTTGAGGGTTC